>JACEII010000047.1:3368852-3423358 GCA_014332785.1 Antheraea mylitta
TGTGAACTTTCTCTCAAAATTTCTTCGTATAATAAATTACTACGCGTCATTGTTTATATTCTGAGAGCTTTACGCATTTTACATCGACCGACTAATTTTCTAGTTAAGGCAAACGATTTAAATACCGCTGAAAATTACTTAATTCGCGCAGTTCAAAATAATAATTTTTCTGATATCATTCACCGCTTAAATAATCATAAGTTACCTCATGGCAATTTAAGAAAACTTGATCTTTTTCTAGACGAAAACCGAATCATAAGAGTTGGAGGTCGCTTATCGAATTCCAACTTACCGTTTGACGCTCAACATCCGATTTTAATACCTAGAAAAGACCACGTAATTTTTCTTTTAATTGACTATTATCACCGCGCACACTGCCATACGGGCGCTCATTTGCTAAGTTCAATTATTCGACAAAGATTTTGGATAATTTCCGCTAGAAATGTAATACGGCAACGCATACACAAATGTAACTTTTGCTTTAAATGTGCACCTGTACTACCAAGTCCAAAAATGGCTGATTTACCATCATATCGGGTTCGAGAAACGAAAGCTTTCGTACACACTGGTGTAGACTACTGTGGACCTATTAATATCACTCTATGTAGGCGCAGAGGTCAAAAGGGTCAAAAGGCATATATTTGTTTGTTTATATGTCTAGTTACAAAAGCCGTTCACATCGAATTAGCACCTGACTTAACGTCGGATTCATTCTTAAACGCATTCAAACGCTTCATTTCCCGCAGAGGCCCAGTCGCTAACATATACTCCGATAACGGTACAAACTTTATTGGGGCTAAAGCAAAGCTCGATCAGCTATACAAATTTCTATCATCGCAATCTTATTCAAAAATAATCGAGGAAGAGTTAGCTACTCGTCGTATTCAGTGGCATATGATTCCACCTCGCGCACCCCATTTCGGTGGAATTTGGGAATCGAATATAAAAAGTTTAAAAACACATTTATCTAGAGTTGTAGGTACTCAGCTATTAACGTACGAAGAACTGTCAACCGTTCTTACGCAGATAGAAACGATTCTGAATTCGCGTCCATTGTCGCTTTTATCAGAACATCCTTATCCGGAACCGCTTACTCCAGCGCACTTTATAATGGCATCTCCGCTTACATTTTTGCCTGCTTGCAATGTAACTGACGAGACTTCTACAAGTCTCGTTTGCAGAAAACTATTGCTAGATCAGATGGTACAATCATACTGGAAAAAGTGGCATTTGGAATATTTACATACCTTGCAAATAAGACAAAAATGGCATGACAAGAAATCTAACGCTATTCAAATAGGAACCGTAGTAATTATTCATGAAAACGATATCCCACCTTTACGTTGGCCGATGGGAGTCATAGTCGAAGTATATCCCGGGTCCGACGGCATTACTAGAGTTGCCTTAGTGAAGACCGCCAGTGGCTATTTAAAACGCCCTGTAATTAAATTAAGTCCACTACCTTCTCAATAATTTTCGCATTTATTAATTTTTTTTTCGCACTTTTCATATATATAATCCGCATATTTTAATATTTTTTCGCATATCAACATATTCGCATTTACTATAAGGTAACGTTTGGTACTAAACCTCTTACTCTGTGAAACGCATTTAAAAAGTTTAACGCATTCTTTTTTTTTGTATTTGTTTTTTGAGAAAATTCATTTTCTCAACGCGGGGGAGGATGTTGGCGCGCATTATTGCATAGTCATGTTTCCGAACGTACAAGCATCCCTTCCGCCTCCTTTCTTTTTTTCCTGCCAATCATCTGACACTTACGCCACGATCCTTACCGCGGACGCAACAAAAAACACGCTCTCTTCATACGCAAGAATTGGTAGTCACCCATTACTACTATTCTAAAATATTTTGTAAAAAGCGCATAGACACTGATTCATATATAGTGCACAATATATATCGCCGCGAGTGAAGTGAAGTGAAACCAGCAGAATCAACACCGGTGAGTCCGCATCCCTTATTTCGCAAAAACCCCCCCTTTGAACCAGCACCTTTACGCACAAAACAAGCGTATTGTAATATTAATTGGTTTTCTACAAATGTCTTTTATGTTGTTAAAGTGAAAACTTATTTAGTCGCATTGAACGATTTAAAAAATTAAATTATTTCGTAGAAGAAGACCGTATGCGTTCGCGTCACCAACGACCTAGACATGATCGTGACGTTTTGCGCTCGTGCCAGATATTGTATACACTTGATTACATCCTATGCGTGTATATTTTTGGATGGGTAAAATCTTATCTAGCGTCACCGACCATCACTGATGACGTCAATATGTTCATAACGTATTACGCTCGCGTCAGTCTAGCAACGCGTAGTATAGCGGCATATTGAAATTGTACAGCACATCATATGTTTATTTAGTTAATAAACTGATTAAAAATGTATATAATTATTGATAGGTGAAAACCAGACTAATGTTAATAATTTCAGCTTACAAATTATGAAATTACATATATCAGAGTTTTAAAATTTCCAAAAGTTGCTTCACTGTTTTCTGTTTTCACTTCTATCGGTGATCTTTATGACTGCGTAAGCTATTTTATAATATTACATATTATATAACTTCTGTATTGGTAATCTCTGTTAATACGTAATCTTGATCCTTCTTCGGCTACTGCCCTGTATTCATTTAAAATGTTTATTCAAATTAGTTCAGTAATTTTCGAAGTAATTCCCGTTCTCATCGACAGAGTTGATAAATCTACTATTTTATTATGTTCTATAGGAATAGTTTTCACTGTATTAACTAGGCATCTGTATTGTACACTTCGCACACATACAAACATACGAAGGCATAACTGACATGAATATTTTTACTGGTTAAAAGTATGCGCTCGGCAACCAATGTAAATGAGTATTTTTAAGTGTTTTTTGACGTGATAATGGCTTATAAATCGATGAAAGCCGGTTGCACGCACAAAAACGCATGATCAGTTTTTGGCGGGATTTTAGTCTGTCATGTAGTGGATTTTATATTTTATTCATAATCTTGTGTTATTTTACTCTATATTTTGTAAGTTTGATGGTGTTTTACGTAATATAGTTAGTTTATTGTGCATAAGTGGAGTGAATGGAAAATAATACCACGGAGCATGAAATTCTGAGATGCCACAAAAACTCCCTGGAAGGTTCAAACAAGGGATCCACCATCTTGTTAGAATATTGACTCACACGACGCTTACTATTGGAGTGATCGCACGACGCTTGTAATATTACTGACTACGCGAAAATGGCAGTAATAATCTGAAAGATTGATTGCCAAAAATAAAGTTAAAAAAAACTCATGACTCGTCACGTTCTGCCTGAGCCGAGCGTGCAAGCGGGAGCGCGGAACAAGCACGCGATCGTCTTAAGCGTTCGGCTTGTGACACATCTATCTTTCTTCCACCCCATAGGCCGATGCATCTGAGACGTTATCACGTAAAATTATCGTCCGTAAACCGACTTTACATACCACCTATTTTTTTATGAATTTTCTTGCCGTAACGTAGTCATTTTGCACCGTACTCGTATCTTATGCTAAAGTATCTCTGATTACATGATCATCGTTTTTTTTTTCAGAGCGTCCACGACGAGCGTCTGAACGCACGCGTCGACTCAATGATAGAAGATGGCCTTATAAATGAACTGTTGGAATTCCACGCGAGACACAATAAACAGAGAATACAAGATGGAAAGTAAGTATTGATAGAAATAGATAGCGCTGTGAGGTTGAACTTTAGTAAAGCAGTGTCCACTTTGAAATCCCTAAGTTCCACATCTCTGTCGACAAATTTTCGTTTTTTATTTTGGTAAAGATGACCCTAAATGACCCACCTTCTTTCACTTTACTATACTTTTATTTCTCGTAACGAAACATGCGTATTATTATTAGAATAACGTTGAAATAATATAAAATAGATAGACTATAAATATTATGACAACGTGTAAATAAAAACATAACAGAATCGTCGACCCTAAAAAAATCTCCAATCGGCAACTATTCAAATATTAAACGTAATCGGTATTTTAAATGATCGTATCACGCTGTCTAGTAGTTTATTTAAAATTATTTCAGTAATAGAAATACTAAAAAGAATTGAATTAAAACAAAAAAGGAAAACAAAACACAATCGATTAATCTCCGGACCGACGCAACGTTGTATTCATTGATAAGTTTTTGTACCGTTTTTTTTAAACAAACGTAATGTCATCGGAGGTGAATTCTTTTCAGGCGGCAAATCGTCTCGGTGAGACTACGTCAGAGTTAAGATCGATACTTAATTTACGCGAAACAAAGGATATTCGATTCACATAAATTCTGCGTGAAATTAAATCGCATTGAGGAAACGATTCGCTCGAGCCGAGCGATCGTGCCGTCGACGTTTTAAAACATTTAGAAGAAAAAAACGAAAAGGATTTCGACGGGTCCAGGTGTTTACGGTTCCGTGAATTGGAACTTAAATTATAATGTAACCCTTTATAATAGAATTAATTAGCTCTCAAAGTAAATACTTAAAACGCAAAGCCGAAATAATTGGTATATTGTAACAAAGTGTTTGTTTTGTATGTCTTTGACCCAACTTCCCTTCAATTAACATTTCAAAAGAAGACGCCATATTTGTAAAAATTAAGTTATGTAGTGGCTTTTAATTTTTAATAGTCATAATCTTATAATAAGTTTTTGCCTCATTACTACTGAATGGGGAATAAGCGATAACAATATACTTATATTATGAAAGGTTACTAGAACTCTCTAGAAAGTTATGTGGGTTACGATTTTGTTTGACATTTTTTAATAATCTCTGCCAAATAGGATTTTTGGAGTTAGAAAAGAAATAGGATTCACATAAAATAAGTTGTAAAAAATATTTGTTTATCGAATAAAGTAATCACAATGAAATTAATACAAGTGATAACTATAATAAAATTCTTAACTTTAAAATAATGCTAATCATAAACGGAATCGAATCAAAAAAATGCTCGTGCTCGTAAAAAACAAAATGGCCGGAGAACGGGCAACGGCCGCGCGAGTGGCATCTGCTTTAGGCCTGCGGTTATCTATGTAATGGTCTCGTGTTACACGCGTACCCCACTCTATTTCACTATGGAGTGATTGTCTTTGGTACTTTGTTAAAAAATTTATTAATAATCGATATAAAAGAAATTTAAAGAAAAGATTTGATATCTTTTTTTTATGTCATAGGAGGCAAACGAACAGATGGGTCACTTGATGTTAGGTGATCACCACCGTCCATAGACACTTGCAACACCAGTGGAGTCACAAGTGCGTTGCCAGCCTGTGTTTGGGAGGAGGGCGGGGGGACAGAAAGGGAAGGAGGAAAGGGAAGGGGAGGGTAGGTGGGTCTCCGGCTCTCTCACTGACCGAACGAAACGCAACAATTCAAGCACTGTTACTTCACGTCGGTTTTCTGTGAGAGGGTGGTGCTTCCCCGGATGAGCCGACCCATTCGTTCTGAAAACAATAATAGCTTCAGCTTGGCTCTACCACTACTAAAAAAACATCTGTCATCCTTATTAAATTTTGTACATAATCTGTATTTTTAATCTGTTTCCGATGTCAAAAATTACAGCGTTCGGAACTGTCCTGCAGTTTCAGTAAAATGTAGTTGCGGACCCAATTTTGATAAAAACTATTATAATACGCAACTCGGCTATGACTTTTGAATCTGAATAACTATTTATTGTTAGCGATTACTTAACAACATATTATTGCATTCAGTTGAATACTCGTTTGTAACATTGTTGTAATAAACAATTTTCTCAGGCTGTCAGTTGTTATCTCGTTCGTTCCTGTACTAAAATGATAAACGTTAAAAAGACAGTGCTACCATTTAATTAAAATTCCAGAACATTCTCTTAGTACCGGGCATATGCGCACTTACCCATCTCATAAACTTTTGTTCCATTGTACTATTATGTGATTCTATTTCGATGATTATGAGCTCTTTTATTTCAAGGCCTCTAAATATGTTCTCTCTTTAAATATTCATTGAGAAATGTTTCAGCAACAGGATAAGGGTACTTTAAAATTTTTGATAAGCAAAAAAAATATTAATTATAATCAATCTTGTTTATTATAAATAGTAAATATGCATTGTTTAAAAATTAATGTTTATATGAAGCTTTTTTTTCTCGAACTGATTACGCTATTGACCTAGCAAGGTCTTAACAGCTTCACCGGACTACTATCGGACTACTTATATGTAGCTCTGCTTTGTTGTAAAACATTGATTTGAACAACCGTGAACATTGTGAAACGTGACAAATTGTGTTTTAAATTTGGCAGATATTTATCAGTAAAACTGACAACTCCTATTCATTGATTGTAATTTTTAAGTTTGATTAGTTATAATCTTCTATTTTCTAACTCCCAACATAGTTCACATTCTCGGATTCCACTCATCTACTTTAAGTACTCTTTAGATGTCCTTTGATAAGTACATATTACCAGTGGCGGATTTGCCATAAGGTCCAGGAGGCCCGGGCCTAGGACGACCAGATATTGGGGGCAGCCAATCGTGACAAAAAATTCACTGATGATACAAGAAATAACTCAAAGTACTTAAATATTCTAAAGGCTCGCGCATAGTATGGTGGGCCGCACTGCGCCGCATCGTATAACAATAATCTTCTTAAATCGAATTGATTTTGATAAAAGTTGGCAAAAAAGTAAATTCATTATGTACTCAATATGATGGGTGCTGAGAAAGGAGTGGCTGGTGCTTAGTACATGGCCTGGGGCCTAGTGCGGCCAACACTGCAAATCCGCCACCGTGTATTACGGTTATACACCTATCGTAAAATATATCTACAAATACATGACAGCAAATTGTAATTATGCTACCTTATAATATTGCTTTTTAACACTGTTAGTTTCAGCGACTAATGATCTGGTCACATAAGTAAGATTTTTATAATTTTTGAGCACTCCCTGATCAGCAAAAGTAAGCAATACTTGGTCAACAAAAGTTAGCAATATTATTCCCCCCCCCCCCCCACTCTATGCTTACGTAAACATTTATATAAGTATTTTCTGATTTGTTCTGGTTTTGTTTTGGATTCAGTCGTTGATGTAAATTATAAATACCGTAATTAATTACTTTATAGTATATAGTCTAATTGGCAGTATTGTAAAATCTGTAATTTAATGTTAACCGTATATAATCTTCGTTAATTATAATAATTACTCTGGCAACTTCCAATTACTTTTCGAAAGTATACTTTAGCCAATAGTACGATTTGCGTTTAACGTTTAATCGACGTATTAATGTCTAATTTTATTTATGGTAATTGATTATTATTTTAGATCGATATTTACAACACGCAAAATTGAAGCGTAACAGCGGTAGGTAGATAATATTTTGATCTTCATAAGAATGGTTAGGGTTAAAAGTGTATATATCAGAGGAAGTATGGGAACAGCATCAGTCTTGTTGCCAAGCAGCGAAGTACCTTAAGCACTCGCTTTAGTCCGTTGAAGCTGTGAAGGCCTGCCTACCCAGTAGCGTAGCCCATTCGGAGAAGAAAATTTAGGAGAAGAGGGAGATCGAAATTGTATTCATGAATTACATGGATTGTGTGAATAAAGATATGTATATAAAAGGCGTGAATATTGGAATGACATTTGGCAGTGAAAACGGAAAAGAAAATCATGTTATGCTGACCATACTTGGGTGCAATAATGGTAAGAAAATAATAACTGACTTCGTGATTTCTTTCGTATTAAAATTATAATATGGAATTTACTAACAAGGAAGAAAAATCCACTGTATTCTATATATCTATTGTATTTTACATCCCGCATGACAAGGCGTGTCATACTGGGTGCTATAGCGTATGCAAAAAGGAATGTTGGGAGGTCATTGCTACGCTTTAAAGATTGCGCTAAGCGAGATATGTCCTCTTTTGGCAATGACTCTAGAAACTGGTAGGAGCTCGCTCGAGACAGAAACAGGTGGAAACGGTGCGTTCATGAAGGCGTCGCGACCCACGATAAATCGTGGTTCAACCTTCTCCGACAAAAACGTACTACGCGTCACCTGTCTTCATATAATGACCAATCAGCTCCAGATTTGACATTCACTTGTCGATCCTGTGGGCGAGGCTGACGCTCCCGAATGGGTTATATAGCCACGAAAAAAAAATGTCTTCATAACGCTGTTTAAATCGTCTTATGTAAAGGCCATTATATATTGTATTTTACTGTATGTCGTCATCAAGTTTTAAAATAGAACAGTCACATTTAAAAATGACATGTTATTTTTTTAAGATTTTCGTCTTTTATACACCGAAACACTAATTTTACAGTTCATAAGGTCTTTAGTTTTTTTTTTATGGTTTTCATATTTTATGTGTACAAAATTTGAAGATCTTGAAAAATAAGGTAACGTATTAGGAACTGTTAAAATTAGATTTAGGTTATTTTGAAATGCAACGACACAATTGATAGCATTAAAGCCTTCACAAAAAGGCGGTTGTGAGCTTATGACCCCTAGTATGAGTTAAAACTTCTGGCCCTCAAAATAATTTTTAAATATACGCACACATAAGCACTGGATTTTTTTTCTTAATTGCTTATTTTTGATGACATATGAGGGCTCTGAGTGATGATTACGTTAGCAATATTTATAGTTTACTTTTCGGAATTACTGTATAATTCAGTTGTTACGTATAAGTGGTTACATAGGCATGAGAGGGGGGAGGTAAGAACTATGTTCACCTTTGCTGACAAGGGGGGAAATTACAAAAAAATTGCTTACGTGATCGTAACTTGACCAGCCCTCTAAAGGTAAGATTAAGTCTCATTTTCTTCATTATTACACCAGTGCGAAACCGGTTTTGAAAACAAGTAATAATAAAAATGACTTAAAAATAACGCCTGCAACGTATCCATGGAGACGGAACTTTGGAGGGGGGTGTTAAGTTAGCTACCTACTTAGTATGCAAACAGCACCTGGGAGGGGTCAACATCCCTCCTTAATTATTATTTACACCCTCTTCGAGTTCACGTCTAGAATGAATAATGATTTCGGGTCACTTTCATCTTTTTAAGCAGTAATTCTTTTGTGGTTTGGTATGATGATACGTGGTCACATTTCCTTCTATTTTTTTAAGTGACCATCTGTACCGCGTTTTTCATGAATGTAACATTAAAATTAGATTAAAAGGGGACTAGTTAATATAATTCTTTTAATAAACACGCAATAAAAGCGAATGGTCATGCTGCCATTGAATTTAAATCATAGAATAAGTAAAATGTTTTCTATTCAAATACAAATATGTTTATTAATAAAATATTAATTGGCTTCAAGTATGACCCCAAACTAGACAATGTTTGTCTCAAGGAGGCCTAATACCTGATTACAGATGAACTTAATTGATGGTGGACCGTTTTAACTTAACATTTGGAGTTAATTACATTTCAAGGAAACTAATATTAATAGATAAAAATAGGCAAACAACGTTATAATATAATTACTACATTTAACATTTACTTAGTAGTAAGTAATGAACTTAGTAGTCATAGAGTTTGCTCGCGGCCTTACTCTCATCTATGTAGGTATTATGTATATATATTTTTTTATACATTATACGTTAATTATATAAATTAATTTTGGCCGAGTTGAAGTAAACAAACTTTATTTTTATTCAGCCTCTATTCTGTAATTCACTAACGTTTTATGCCCGGTTTCTGAGATACTCGGTTAAGCTACCAATAGTTATTGACTTAACAAAATTATCCATAAGGTAAACTGTCAAATGGTCCGTTGAGTTTTACTGACATTTATCGTATGATTGTGTGTTCAGAAACGCAATTTGTCAAGTTATCGAACCGATAGCGCTATTGAACAGATAAACTACAGTTAAAGTATCACAGAAACCGGGCCATTATTACAGTTAAAAATTAAAATGAATCCAACTAAATCTCTTATATTAAATTCCATCAAGCCGTTTAGTTACTAAATATGCTATATTATACATGCATGACACTACATGCGCTCATTCAATAAACTGTAGCGTGCTGGCCATAAAAAAATGTCTATGGCCATTTTGAAAAACAACGACATATTCGATGTCAGATATATACAAATTTTTCCTCGACAAAAGAAGTGGATATTAAAAGTTTCGGTTGCAAAGTCAGTGTTTGATTTTATCATAATTTTACATTGAACACGCCCCAAAAAAACTATTAATCTGCTTCTGAACTGTCCAATAACAAAAGGATACAATATATTTAAACTTTAATTCACGATTGCCGTACACTTTGTAAAAACTTTGTCATAATATCTCAAGCTTTTTTTCGCCAACTATTACCTAACGCTATTAACCTAGGTCTTAACAGCTTCACTGTACCACTAATATCTCAAGTCGATGGGCTTTCATTTGCTTTACTTTTTGTTATTAATTATGGATTTTAGCGTTTCACCATAATCTCATGTGATATTAAATGATGACATGGATTAATTTTAGTAACATGCTAAACCATTTTTTTAAGAATCCTTCATGGGATACTCAGTGGCCCAAGGTTTGGACCGCACACTACGTAAACGTAGGGGGACGGTGCCCGAAAACGACTCCTACCGACAAAAAAAATGCACTATACGCCGCAATATAAGCTCAGTATAAATATTAGAGACAGTACGGAAACTACCTATAAATGCTCGAAAACTGCACACTTACACAACCATGCGCATCGAAGAGAGATTTTAAAAGGTTCTCTATGAACAACACAGCGAAAACCGCTTAAGAGACATCGCGACGCGCGTGTTCTTGTGAGTGTGCCGGTACAAGCGTTTGTAGTTAGTTTCCATACTGTCTCTTATGTTTATACTGTGCTATAGGTGTGTTCCGGAGTAGCGCGAGCAAGCACCGCATCATACCCGACTAAGGCAGCCCAGTTCTCAAATTACCTCCCAGCATGTCGAAACCGTGCAATGGAAGGTCAGATTCCCCGCCCCTTCTCCCCTGACTTCGGCCGGCAGCAGAAAGAAAGACCCCCGCCACCGCGCTGCCCTTGATTTTTTGAATCTACCTCGGTTCGCCTAGAGGACTCACCGTGCCTAAACACATTTTAACCCAAAAACGACTATAAACTTTCGAGTGGAGCCACTGAGGAACATGAAGGTGTTAACTAGCGAAGCGAGCTTAGATAAAAACTCTACGACCATGTGTAAAAATGTTAAAATAAATAAAATTTAACTTCAAGTATCAAGATTGAAAGGTGAGAGTGCGCAAGCGCTACCCGGTAGCGACTAGCGACCGCAGTATAGCTATTCCAGTGTCACCGAAACAATGAATTAAATATACGCACACCTAGATGGTGCATAGTTTAAGCTTTTTTTTAACGAATATAAAGTCTTATCCGTCCGAGTTTTTGGTGTGTTTTATATTTTATTCATGACTCCATATTTTGTAAATTTAGTGGTGTTTTACGTAATATAGTTAATTTATTCTGCATAAGTGGAGTGAATGGAGAATAATACCACGGAGCATGAAATTCTGAGATGCCACAAAAACTCCCAGGAAGATTCTAACAAGAGATCCACCATCTTGTTAGAATATTGACACACACGACGCTTAATATTGAAGTGATCGCACGACGCTTGTAATATTATTGACTACGCGACAATGGCAGTTATAATCTGAAAGATTGATTAAATTCAAAAAAAAAGAGAAACAAATAAGAGTTCGTTATACGCAATTACTACTGCGAAACATACCTCATTAACTGTCATTAAAAGCTATGAGAGAACGATCATGTTTTGTCAGGCGAAAAATCTCTTTAACACCCTATTAGAATATCTTTCGCATAAGTAGAGCGTAAACAATTTTTTTTTCCAACAGATTACAAATAAAAATATCATATTGAGGTTTTAATGCGTCTAACGATTTTTTTATTAAACTTATACGGTGTTATTACAAAAAAGTTAAAAACGCGTATTGAACGCTTCCTTTAAAAAGGTTACGTTTAAGATACACTGCGCTAGGTGAATGTTCGCCATCTTGCTCTGTTGTCTCGCTTTGGTTACGTTAGGTTAGACTTGCGAAAATAGGATAACGCGAACTTTCCTCGGGCGAGCGCGGTGCATTTCGTACGAGACCTTACTTAAACCAAGTAATAACTTTTCTGTAATAACACCGATAAGGTATAATTATCAAATTATATTATAGTAGAAGTCCCGGCAGACGTTGTCCTGATGATAATGATTGATTGATAATTTAAAAAAATCCTAAAATTCAACCACAGCGTCACCAACCGGTTACAATTGTGAATCTAAACCATTCTCGGATCGACTGAAACACGCACACAAAATTTCTTTATAATCACTGCAGCCGTTTAGGAGAAATTATTGACATACACACGTACAGAAGTTTATATACAAAGAAAATTATAAATCAATTTATAATTATAATAATTACAAAAAATATTTTATAGGCATATTTTCTCCTAAGGTTCTAAAGCGATTTTAATTTTTTTTGTCTTTAGTTTCTATTGTCAAGCTTTAGCGTTACCATAAAAAAAAATTGCAAATCGTTTTTTTTAATACCATCGACAAATCCAAACATTAATTATGTCTCTATTGTTCATACTTCACGCATCTTGGATATAAAATCCATAATATTTCGACAATACTCAATACAATACAAAAAAATACAATCTCAATATCTATATATCAACACGTGAAGAAATAAGTTTGTTAATTCATTTTTGAAGTTATACATTTTTTGGTGCGTTAGGGAAAAATGATGAGAGTGATTTTTTACGTTGCGCGCGCACACCGTCTTCCCTAGCTATAGTCAACATTTCATTTCTTTGTATTTGTTCTTTATATTTGTATGTATTAAAACTTTCAATGTATTAAATACCTTTTTTCTATTGTTAGTGTTGTTTTTTCTATGTAAAAACGTTGAATAAGGCGAAAGATAAAATTTTTGAAAGGATTTTTATCTTGTTACGCCAAAGAAGTATAACTTCTAACGCGTGTACACACACAATTTTTTTTCCAAATGACTACACTAGGCCTGAGGGGGTTCACAGCTTCAGCGGTCTAATATGGCGAGTGTTCAAAGCACTTCCCCGGTTGATAACAAGCTCAAGGGTACCAAAGTGGCTGAACATCGGCTTGGGCTGGATGATGCCTTGTATCGACGCGAATCTGTTTAGACAGATTCTTAACTATTCATATGTATAAGAAGAATAAGAATTCATACATAAATAATGTGCCTGACAATTTAAGACAGAAATCCAGTATTCTATAAGAATCTATAATACTATAGAGTGTAGTTTTGTAGATGGTAGAGCCTCGCTAAAACTATTACTGACTTCAGCATGAATGGGTCGGCTCGTCCGGGGTAATACCATCCTCTTACAGAAAACCGACGTGAAGTAACAGTGCTTGCATTGTTGCGTTTTGTTCGGTCAGTGAACGCGTCGGAGGCGCACTTCTCCTCACATTCCCCCTCTCCTCTTCCCTTCCTCCCTTCCCTCCTTCCCCAACACAGTCTGCCAACGTACTTGCGGCTCCCCTGGTGTTGCAAGTGTCTATGGACAGTGGTGATCACTTTACATCAGGTGACCTACATGATCATACATTGCCTTTTGTCATATAATTTTTTTTTTCCATTTCCGTAGTACAAAATTACGAAGAGGTTTTTTTTTGCCTGTACCACATCTAGAAACACTAACAACATTTATAAGGTACCGTTCACGTTTCAACAAACTACCCTAAGTAAAAAGAGCCGCCCCTAAAACAAATTGTTTTGCGACGTTCTCTCTCCTCATGACAGATTCCATTCCTTTGTTTATATCCTAAATTACTGCAGAAAAATAAACAAACTGAGATAATTAATGATTTTTTTAACAACATAACACGTTTTTTAGATGTCATCTTGTTAATTACAAACAACAGGATTCACCGGAGTACCTACCTAGTAATAGACCTCGTCAATCTTTTTGGCCGCTCTGAATATAGCTTTAGGATAGGTCTTGCGTATGGTACACTCAAGAGAAAAAATAGGTGCATGTATCGAAGTGTACACGAGGAGGAAGTGAGCCTTCTTTGACTTTATATGCATTAAATTATATATACGAGTGGTCGTCCAGTGGTTAGGGATGTTAAAAAATAATCGATTGTTAATTAAATCGATTTTTATTTTATTATAATCGATTTTTTATTGTCAATGTTTATTTTCATATTAATCGATTTTTTGAAAATCGATTATATAAATTACGCATTTTAATCGATTTTTATAAACATCTGTGCGACGGATGAAAAAAACTCAAAATAAGTTCATTATTATTTACAATTGAAGAGTGAGCATAGTGAGATAATATGTTTGTAAAAATTTAAAATGTTTTCTAGCCGTAAAACACCTAAAAGCGGCTGGCGAAAGTATTTTATAACGAAAAAGAATAATACCACAGTAATATGCATGTCCTGTTCGATAGAATGAAAATTTTTTAGTGAAACTACAAATTTAAAAAGAACATAGAATGAAAACATCCCACTGCCTTACAAGTAACATGAGTTACTATATCTTATAATGATTGTTGTGGTTCTTATGACAGCCAAATACCGCTCTCTGTAAAATTTAAACTTTCAATAAAACTAAAAAAGTCTGTCATGCGAGTACAACATGTTTACTAAAAATGTCTTATGGTAAACTCGACATCGAGAAGTTTACAAAACTATAAATTATTATTGAAATTATTCAATAAAAAAAAATCTTTAATTTTAATTTTCTCAGTCATACTATGATTAATATAAAAATTTAAAAGAGAACTTCATTGTTTTGAATTTTACAGTTAGAATTAATAGTGTTGTCATTTTGTTAGAATGTTTATCATTTCATTTTTATTACGATATAATGTTTAATAGTACTGAAAATTTCTATGGTATTTAGTTTCTATATTCTTTACCTTGAAAGTTTAAAGGAACATTCACTTTTATTTTGTTTTGAACTGGTTATTTTTGATACGTATAATTTTATGTGATTCTTAATCTGATAAATTGTTATTTTAAATCTTTAGGTTTATTATAGGAATATGGAAAGCATGTCTATTTTTAAATATTATAAAAATCGATTTTTGAAAAAATCGATTATTTATTTTCAATAAAATCGATTTTTAACAAATCGATTATTATTTTAAAAAAGTAAAAATCGATTCCTAATTAATCGATTTTTTTCATTAAACTCACATCCCTACCAGTGGTTGAAGTTCGACCATGAGAAAAAAATCTTCTTTAGGCACGTTGAACGATATTTTTGGGAGGGCCATAAACTTATGATTTCGCGTCATGACATGCTAAGGAGCGTTACCGATAGTATTGCACTTGCACGTGACTCGTAGAGTGTTCATATAATATTCATATTTTGTATTGAAATCGTGCAGCCCGTCATATATTCGATTAATTAATAAAATTAAAAGAATGTATGTAGTTATTGTTCGGAAAGCCAATAGATGTGAAAACCAGACTAATGTTAATAATTTCAACATACAAATAAAGAAATTTAGATATTGTAAATTCACACTATAATTAATTTAAAAATAAAAAAACATATTCCATTCTTTTCAGTTTTCACTTCTATCGACAGTCCTTATAAGTGTCTCGACTTTTTTATTGATAACACTAAAGCTCGTCAATAGCTACAAAATAAAAAAGAATGAAGAAATTCGGCTGCGAAACAAAGGAACTAACTAAGCTATTGGTTTAGCAAGGTCTTAACAGCTACACCGGACTACTAACGCGAGCGCTTAGGGCACTCGGCCGATTTTATTTAACAACTAGCTCAAGGGTGCGCGGCACACCTCAACTTGGGCTGTTACCTGTTACGTACAATTAGCGACCTACTAAGCTGACCTAAGCAAACTATTCATACATATATGAGTTATTAGAACATATATGTGTACCGAGCATACATACCTCAATAACTCTTATTTATACTTCGTATAGTATAATTTTCTAAACTATTTCAGTTCGACAAGGGAAAGAAATAAAACCCTTCCACTTTCATATATAAACGTGTGTGCGTGCACGTGTGTGGAGGTGATATGTGTAATGTTGTTGCAGTGATTAATAAATTGTATCCCTTGAGAGAAATTCTTTATTTTAGATTTACGTATGTCGTCATCTCCGACCGCATTGTGGTCGAACGGTTGGCCCGACGCGTCGTGGCACAAATAAAAACAAAACCCGAGCGAAGAGGCGTTACGTATCTCATCTGTGAAACTCAAAACACGTAGTATTTAGTTACGTGTAATTATAAACACAAAATAACATTTACAACCGACATTATTTATTACACGGATATAATAATGCGGAGCGGGGTGAATGTACCCCGTATGAGGCGAGGCGACTTACGTTATTCTAACTAATAAAATAATAATTGTATCAGCAAAAACTTAGGTCCAAATAGCACCTCGGCTGTTTCTTATGTAAACAAAATAAAACTGAAATGCCTCTATGTAGAAATGAAATTACTTGTAAGTGAGCACCATCGTTCATAGACACTAGCAACACCACGGGAGTCACAAGTGCGTTGCCAATCTGTGTTTGAGGGGTAGGGAAGAATGAGGAGGAGGAAAGCGGAGAGGGGTGGAGAGGTAGGCCTCTGGCGCTCTCACAGACCAAACGTAACGCAACAATGTAAGCACTATTACTTTACGTCGGTTATCTGTGAGAGAGTGGTACTACCCCGGGCGAGTTGATCCATTCATGCTGAAACCAGTAATAGCTACAGCGTACCTCTATTTATTCCGCCTGAGCACCAAAATAATTCGACTGGTTTTGACGAGATTTTCATTGGCAGATAGCTGGTATTATTTATCTATACGAATATTATAAAAAGGTAAAGTGTGTGAGTTTATGACGTTGTGACTTTGTAGAGGGTAATCTCAGGAATTACTGGTCCGATTTGAATAATTCTTTCAGTGTTATATAGCTCATTCATCGAAAATGGCTATAGACTCATATATCATCACGCTAAGGCCAATAGGAGTGGAGCACCGATGACAAATGTTTCGAAATCGGGATGTTTTTTTCCTTTTGAGAGCTTCTGCTGCGTGTTAGCGTTAGCCCAGAGTTAGGGATGTGAGTTTAATGAAAAAAATCGATTAATTAGGAATCGATTTTTCTTTTTTAAAATAATAATCGATTTGTTAAAAATCGATTTTATTGAAAATAAATAATCGATTTTTTCAAAAATCGATTTTTATAATATTTAAAAATAGACATGCTTTCCATATTCCTATAATAAACCTAAAGATTTAAAATAACAATTTATCAGATTAAGAATCACATAAAATTATACGTATCAAAAACAACCAGTTCAAAACAAAATAAAAGTGAATGTTCCTTTAAACTTTCAAGGTAAAGAATATAGAAACTAAATACCATAGAAATTTTCAGTAATATTAAACATTATATCGTAATAAAAATGAAATGATAAACATCCTAACAAAATGACAACATTATTAATTCTAACTGTAAAATTCAAAGCAATGAAGTTCTCTTTTAAATTTTCATATTAATCATAGTGTGACTGAGAAAATTAAAATTGAAGAATTTTTATAATTGAATAATTTCAATAATAATTTATAGTTTTGTAAACTTATCGATGTCGAGTTTACCATAAGACATTTTTAGTAAACATGTTGTACTCGCATGACAGACCTTTTTAGTTTTATTGAAAATTTTAATTTTACAGAGAGCGGTATTTGGCTGTCATAAGAACCACAACAATCATTATAAGATATAGTAACTCATGTTACTTGTAAGGCAGTGGGATGTTTTCATTCTGTTCTTTTTAAATTTGTAGATTCACTACAAAATTTTTCATTCTATCGAACAGGACATGCATATTACTGTGGTATTATTCTTTTTCGTTATAAAATACTTTCACCAGCCGCTTTTAGGTGTTTTGTGGCTAGAAAACATTTTAAATTTTTACAAACATATTATCTCACTATGCTCACTCTTCAATTGTAAATAATAATGAACTTATTTTGAGTTTTTTTCATCCGTCGCATAGATGTTTATAAAAATCGATTTAAACGCGTAATTTATATAATCGATTTTCAAAAAATCTATTAATATGAAAAGTAACATCGACAATAAAAAATCGATTATAATAAAATAAAAATCGATTTAATTAAAAATCGATTATTTTTTAACATCCCTACCCAGAGTAACTATTCCTACGCGAAGTAAGCAATAACTTTGATTACTCTTATTTTTTGTAAAATAGGGTCTGCTTTTTCCACCACGTTTTGACACCAAAACCCACTTGGCATGACACTTAAACTTACAATAATAACTCGATTATTCGTCTTCCAGGTCACCTGATTACACGAAGGGCATATTCCAAACGCTCGGTTTCAAGGAATTTCATAACTACCTGATGTTGACGGAGGAAGAGCGGCAGAATGACTCGGGAAGGGCATTGCTCGCGGCAAGCATCGAAAACATGAAGATGGGAACAAGACGATATGCGAGGCGCCAAAACAAGATGGTCAGGGGACGATTTTTGGAACATCCCAATCGTGAAGTATGCTAACTTTTTAGATCATCAGCTTCTAATTCCCGGTTTCTGGGGTACCTTAATTGTAGTTTATCTGTTCAATAGCGTTATGGGTTAGATAAGTTGTCAAATTACGTTTCTGAACACACAATCATACAATAAATGTCGGTAAAACTGAACGCGCCATCTGACAGTTTATCTTATAGGTAACTTTGTTGAGTCAATAACTATTAGTCGATTATCACAGAAACCGGGCATAAGAGACTCACTGCAGGGCAATAGGCCCTTTCCCGAAGGATAGTTTTATAGGCATAATGACCACGGTAGCCCATGACGTATTGGTGATTTGAAACTCTAAGAATGGCCTTAAAAAAGCAAAATGAAATCGCCATAAAGGCAATAACATCGTTAGAAATAAGTATATAAAATAATAATAAATGAATAAAAACACCCAATAGGTGCTCACAGATACGATTTTTAACGTACACAATAAGAAAAAAACGAAAGCAATAAAAAGGTGCGGACCAATAGTCTGCAGAACAGAAGAAAAAATGCTAAGAAATCCACAGTTCTACATTTTTCCCACATACGGTGATACCACAAGAACATTTCACAGGTTCAGGTTTCTTCACTATGCTTTTCTTCACCGTCAGCCGGTAGTGTTACCAATTTGAATTAAATAGTAAACGTATGCAAATTTCGAACAATTTTGCACGCCCCATTTCAAACCTGCGGACAACATCATCACTAGAATCACGACATAATATTCTTCTTAATATCTGATAGAGAGTGCAGTACAGTCCAGAAATATAGGCTAGTGTCGGTGAGAGACTCCACATGCAAACACCGTCATCATGCCGGCCTGCAGAATTCTGATCAAACAAGCTCAATGGGAGATGATTGCAGACACTCAAAGTACAAACATAAAAATTATTAACTGCTTATTGCCAAGCGTTTTTTCTCAGTGGCAACTTTTTTATACTATAAATTTAACCTAAGTTAACACTAGATGGCGCTGGAACACATCAACATATTAACCGTATAACTAACTGATCTTTATAATTTTATTGGTATTTAACAACACACAGAATATTTAGACACTTTATTTCCATAAATATATCCTAACTAATATTATGAATATGAAAGAGAGATTTTTTTTCACACATTATTTTTTTTTGCCAACATTATTTTAGTGCCTACATTAATACTGCCGTTGATTGTCAAGCAGGTAATTATAAGTTTCTTAGGTTTTTTTTCGAACTGACTACGCTATTGACTTAGCAAGGTCTTAACAGCTTCACCGGACAACTAAGCCGAGCGCTTAAGGCACTCAACCGATTTTATGTAACAACTAGCTCAAGGCTGCACGGCACACCTCGGCTTGGACTGTTGCCTGATCGTTTCTTAGGATCATATCAATGAGCTAACAAGATAACAAATTGCGTAAAACACCACCCATAATATGCAGCCAAATGACACAAGACTATGAATAAAATATAAAAACTACTACTTGACATTTCAAGATCCCACAAAAAACTCCCTTTTTCATGCCTTAATTGCTTAACATTGTGAAATTCTGCATAAACGTTAGAAATACGGAAGAGAACATAATGTAATTTTCTTCAAAAAAATTCTATACTCGAAGGACAAATGAAATCTACATTAACGCGAATGAATCCATAACAGCCTAGTAAATAATAGTTACAACAGATAATAATTCCAAATAATATTATTAAAAACAAATAATTACAAAAAGTGTGCAACCATTAATTGCTGTAACATATAAGTCGCTGACGTCGAATAGCTATACTAATGGCAACACGCCCGTTAATTATGTATTTCTCATTGCAATAGCAGAAATAGTTAAACATCGGCTTTAGAAAGACAAATTCAGATTACAAAATATGAGCAATATAATTGATAGTGCTGCCGCGTACTACCAAACTCTTCCTACGATTAAGTTTCTAGAATATTATGTGTATATTTTAAAAGTAAAACTTTTTTGGGACGGGCTTGAAATTCTGATCAGCATTTTTTTTGTTTGACGAAATTTGGTACAGTGTTGAGTACACCGGTTGCCGTCCGATCACCAAAGTTAAGCAAAATCGGCCGTGTCAGTACTTGAATGGGTGATCGCTTGGGAACTGCGTGACATTAGCTTTGTGGTGTATTTTCTAATTAAAATCTTTCCCTTTTTATACAAAAATTAAATGTACTTTATATGATACTAGCTTCTTCTTGCGAATTTTTGGGCTAATTAACACGCAGCGGAAGTGTCGGCTGAGTACCTTAAGCGCTTGCCTTAGTAGTCCGGTGAAGATGTTAAGACCTTGCTAGACCAATAGCGTACTCAGTTCGAAAAAATAACGCAGCAGAAGCTCTCAAAAGTAAAAAAAAAAAACCATTTTGAAATATTCTTCACTTGTGCTCCACTCCTATTTATCTTAGGGTGATGATACCTATAGGCTTCCTCGATAAATGAGCTATCTAACATTGAAAGAATTTTTCAAATTGGAGCGGAACCTTACACATTTTCATACAAACTTTCATCCCCTATTTCCTCTTGTTATTTTACACCCTTGAGGGTAAAATTTTTACAAGCTTTGAATGTCATATTTATTTATATCGAATCAACAACCTAAAAGATAAGTTCCAAGCTTTTAACTCTAAAAATGACGATACTTCCATACAACTTTTTGTCCCCCTTAAATCCCTTTTATCGCATTAAAAAGTTAATTATGCTGTGTTCTTTCTCAGACTACGTACTATCTGCGTACCAAATTTCATTTCATTCAAATCAGTTCAATAGTTTTAGCGTGTAAACGCGACAGACAGACAAAGTTATTTTGGCATTTATAATATTATAAGGAAACGAGAATTGGTACATAATCTGTATATACTATTCCGAAATCGATATCCTTTTTAGGAATTCACATACACTTACCAAGTCCAATTAAATTAGTAGCGAGATCTGTTGATAAGAGATAGGAAACATCGCGAAGAATCCATGAGTTAAGAAATGTAAATTGTACGATAAAAAAACTAAGATTTATCGACGCATGTAATGATACGTGCTCTAATATGGAAATTAGCGACAATACAATTTTATTTACATAAAATTATTGACATACGAAATAGTCAGTAATAAATTGAGTATATATTTGATTGAATTCCATTTTCACGCATCGACGATTTTGTATACATATATGATAATTATATATTTAATATTGGAGACAAATTGCTCTAATAAATAATTCAATGTACCTACTCCGCACGCAGACTGTCGATAGATCGGAAGAAAGATATCAAGTAGGATTGCGTGTTGAATATTTTACTGCGTGTATACTTCATGTAACGTTTTATGTTCATATAAATAACAATGAAACCGAACATTTAAATCGGTATAACGTAACAAATTATTTTATTGTTAGATAAGTTTCTCCTTTTAAATCGGATTATAATATATTACATCGTTAAAAACTTTATTTGAAATATATAAATTGTACTTTCCGTAGATTAAACAAAAAAAAAACAATTTCATACTATTTAAGAGCCAATAACTCGAAAGTCTGTTTAAAAATATTTAAGAGTGACATCTAGTACCGAGTAGCATAACAGATATATTTTACGTTAGTGTTAAATTAGTTTATAACTAACATCATAGAGGGCGTTTCATTTAAATTTTATTTTATTATTTCAGGTACCACCAATTTATGAATTAGATACTACTGACTTAACTAGATGGAATGAAAACGTTAAAAACAAAGCTATTCATATATTAGAAAGTTTTATAAATGAAACTACTTGCGGTTATGAACCGGTTATATCTGACATAGATGAACAAAAAAAGAAAATTGATGGAAATTCTTATAATTATTGTGAGGTCTGCGAAAGAGTTATCATTGGAGATAATGTATATAGAATACACATGAATTCTTACAGGCACATGAAAGTTTTAAAAAAGAAGAAGAGAATTGCAGAAAAGGAGAAATTAGAATTAACGAAAACAACTTAAACTTTGGACAAAGTAAATCTTTGTATTTGTTGTGTTGTGTTTTATTATAATGATAATATGTCATGTTTTTTACTTAAATAAAATGATAATTCAAACTAAAACAACTTTATTCATTAAACTATCCTCTGCTTATTTACAAAAACAATATAAATTATTCTGATTCCTCTACAGCCATGTCCTCAGACACATTTTTATTTTTTGGTGCTCTATAGTCATAACTTTCAAGTGCTGGATACTCCTTAATTATTTCACTAAAAGCCATACATAATCTACCAAACTCAGAAATGGTAATTTGGTATGGGCGAGTCACAGGATCTAGATCAGCCATATTATACATTTTCAAAGCCATCTCTTCCCTGACATCTTCAGGAAATAAAGTTTCAGCTCCCCTAATAGAATACTTCCTCCTCATGGAAAATATTTGACGGACAACTTTCTCAACTAATTTGAAAGGTAACTTAATTATCGGTTGTTTCATTGGTGTCAATGTAACCACTCCTACATCAACATCTGGTTTGGGTAAGAAAGCAGCACCTGGTATATCAAACTTATGTTTAACGTTACACCAATTTTGACACATAACAGATAATCTACATCTTTGTTTGTTCAGTATCGGAGCAACCATTCTCTCCGCTACTTCCTTTTGAAATGTTAGTGTCATTCTTGTGCGTCCAAATGCCCATGGTCCTTCTTGCCTTGACATCATCTCTAACCATCTTATAATCAATATTGTTGATACACTAAATGGTAAATTACCAATCAAGTTGATAGGAGGTGGTGAATCATTCCAATCTCGCTTGGAATCATTGGGTATATAATAACCTATATCTGTCTTTAAAATGTCTCCTGTAATAATGTCTACATCCACTTTGCTGCGACAAGCATCTGCTATGAGCTCTAAAGAAGGAATAAAACGGGGATCTTTTTCGATAAGAATTAATTTTCTCGGTGCATGGTGGATAATTGATCTTGTAATGCCACCAGGCCCTGGCCCTATTTCGCATACAGTGTGATTCTCTATTTGACCGGCGGCACGCACTATTTTATCAATCAATCGAGGTTCCATGAGGAAATTCTGCGATAATTCTTTAAGAGCGCGTAACTTATACAACCTGATGACATCTTTGATACTAGGTAGTGGTGGTAATCTTATTTGCAAAACTTTCTTGGCCGCTGCCATTATTTACTACTGCTGCACTTTAGCTGGTTCTTCAAAGTCGTCGAGGAATGTCTCCTGCTTTACGGCGAAGATGGAATATAAGTAAACGCCGAGTACTCCAGCACCTATTGTGCAACCAGTTATTCGGTTTCTTCTGGAGATGTTTCGCAATTTTTGTACACGTTCGCGATTCTTTTCTTCAATTAATCTCATGTAGGCGATTTCTGCTTCTTTCAGCACTGGAGCCTCCTTCGTACCGCTGATCTTCGGTTTGTAATCCGAATCCCCCATAACGAGATAAGTTATTGACAATAACCTCAAATCGCTCAAAGCCAATATAAAGTTAGTTTGGAACGAATGAAAATAGAGCATACCGTAGGTTAAATAGATATTTGGAAGAACACTGGAGAACGAATGATTAAACTATCATAGACGATAGATACTTTGTTACATATATAAATGTTGATATCTTTAGCATTAAATTCCTAAAGTAAGACTATCCTGCTCATATAATTAGTAATAGATTTTAATTATATGTATTAATTTTACGATAAAATATAATATAAATTATAATAACAAAATATGTCAACATCGAAAATAAATAATTAGGCTATGTTTTAAATATGTAAATACAATATTTTAAGACTACTACAAAAATACATAAATAAAAATCCGTAGACAAAACAAGAACGAGACCATAAAATTAAAAAACAAAACAATGCGCACTGCGCCAATCTATTTCTCTCTAGTTGATAAACCTCTTTAAAAAATGCTACTTTACGGCTTTGATATTCGGTTGCTTTCAGATTGTATTAGCGCTGGTCGCAGTCCTGTCAAAACATTAAAACGTTCAAATTCCGTATTGCTTGTCGTGTTGCATTGGCGACGCGATCAAGTTCGGTTGTGTGTCAATTGAGGTGTAGTTCAACGCGTAATATATTTATTTTGTTTTGAAAAATATGCCTTTTATTTCAAAAGACTGGCGTTCTCCGGGTGAAGAGTGGGTAAAAACCCAGGAAGGATGGGAAAAGAAGAAAGTATTAGAATGTACTGCGCAAAGGTGAGTATTGTTGCAAAATAAACAGCAATCCTTTGTTCGCATTTAGTGCAACGCTACAGGCCATTTACTGTTTTAATATTTCTAACATTTATCACGCTACATAAAAAGCTTGATTTGTTTGAATGCTTTCGTGTATTTTTGCAGATGTGCCGCTGTTACTAACTATAATAATTCCGAGGATAATCAACAAAAATGGCAAGTACTGTTTGTTGTTATAGATACTAAAATCAGCTGTTTCTGTTGTTGCGTTGTATTGATTTTTTGTGCGCGTGTGCGTGTCCATTGCTTATTTGACTCGAGACTTGTTTGACCGTAGTGTGTATAGGAATAAGTAGTAACCTATTTTAATTTAACGTATTTTACAATATTGTAACCGTGAAATAAGTATGTTATTAGGATGGTTACCTTTCAAGTTATAATCTGTACCTATAATAAAATTGTAGGAGTTTTTGGCGGGATTTTAGTCTGTCATGTAGTGGATTTTATATTTTATTCATAATCTTGTGTTATTTGACTATATATTGTGTAAATTTGGTGGTGTTTTACGTAATATAGTTAGTTTATTATGCATAAGTGAAGTGAATGGAAAATAATAACACGGAGCATGAAATTCTGAGATGCCACAAAAACTCCCTGGAAGGTTCTAGCAAGGGATCCACCATCTTGTTAGAATATGGTTTCACACGATGCTTAATATTGGAATGATCACACGAAGTTTGTGATATTATTGACTACGTGAGAATGGCAGTAATAATCGGAAAGATTGATTGCCAAAAAAAAATTTGTAAATAGTTATGTACTATAATATACATACATATAAGTATATTTACACTTTACTCCCAAGTAACTCATAATCAAAAAATAACACTTCCGCATTTAGCAATCATATTTTTTAAAAGTCATGTTGTCTTTACATGTAACACTGTAAAAGCTTAACAAAACGAGCTACAAATATATACAACATTAGGTAGTTCGACATCATTGAAATGAAAATGTTTTTGAAGATTTACGAGGACTTCGTAACATGAATTGTCTATTAATTTATTTAATGATTTTTTTTTAGTTCTTGCTACTTTTATAAAAAAACATAGTAAAGTTTACATCCTTCCTCGGGTTTACACCTATATTAATCTGTAAAAATGCTGATGTAACATATAAATATATGTCATATGTTGAAACGATTCGTGCAAATATTATAAGTATGAGATTTTCGGACTAAGACGTTGCAAAGGAATTTGCGCTTAATTTTTTTCTGCAGAATCTTGTTCCCACCTTTTTTCTGGTTTCGCTTGTTTTATTACTTTAAGTAGGTATTGAAAAAGTACTTAGGAATCCTATGTGCATAATGTAGAGATGATTCTGAATCATTGCGTGATGGTATTCATTACTCAGCTAGGGAAAACTATAACCCATTCATATTTCCCACATGGCTTGCACATTATTTTTCTTTAAAAAAAATAATCATAATTATATGTAACATCAACGTAAATGACAACGGTTTAGTTGCCAACACTACGGTAATTTGTTGTAGCTTATGATGAATAGTCATCGGTGTTAAAATCCAGTTACCATTCATTTTATTTCACACATTATGTGATTTCTCAGAAATGACTTATTTTACATATTAAACAAGTTTACTGCCCGCGACTTCGTCTGCGTGCCATAATACTTTGGACTAATGCTAATACGCAGCAGAAGCTCTCTAAAGGAATAAACCATGACTTTGAAATACTTTTGATTGGTGCTCCGTTCCTATCGGTTTTAGCGTAATGATATTATAGCCTATAGCCTTCTTCAATGAATGACCTATCTAACACTGAAGAATTTTATAAATCGGACCAGCAGTTCCCAAGATTAGCGCGTTCAAGCAAACAAACCCTTCAACTTTATAATATTAGCATAGATAAAACATATTTCAAAGGGATAAAGACAACATGTAAAAGAATTACGGTGTTATTACAAAAATAGTTAAATACGTATTGAATACTTGTTTTAAAGAGGTTTACGTTTTAAATGCACCGCGTTCGCTGAATGTTCGCCATCTTGCTCTTTTGTCTCGCTTTGGTTAGACTTGTGAAAAAATGATAACGCGAACGTACCTCGGGCGAGCGCACCGCATTAGTACGAAACCTTTTAAAGCAAGTATTTAATACGTATTTAACTTTTTTTTTAATAACACCGTTAGAATTCACCCGGTTAAACTTCCCGGTGGAGTAAATAAGATTGTGGACAACTAGGATTTAATCCACTGATGTGTTAACCCAGATTTGTTTTTTTTAACTTTATTTTTGGCAACTAATCTTTCAGATTATTACTGACATTGTCGTGCAGTTAATAATATTACAAGCGTCGTGTGATCATTTCAATATTCTAACAAGATGGTGGCTCCCTTGTTAGAACCTTCTAGGGAGTTTTTGTGGCATATCAGAATTTCATGCTCCGTGGTATTATTTTATTTTCCACTCATTTCACTTATGTACAATAAACTAACTAAATTACGTAAAACTCCACCAAATTTACAAAATATAGAGTCAAATAACACAAGATTATGATTAAAATAAAAAATCCACTACATGATAGACTAAAATCCCACCAAAAACTCACCCAGATTGTTACTAATCACTATTGGTAGCAGCAAGTGCTGAACTGGGTCACTTTTCGGTGTTAAATGCTGTAATTATTTACGTAGTGTGGTAATTGTACATTTGTGTGTAATACCTGTAATCTGTTTCTAGTCGTGTGTGTAATTCTGTCCGCGTTTTTAAAATAAACTAGCTATTCCCGCGACTCCGACCGCGTGTAATCTTATGTAAGAAACACTGACTAATAAAATCATCTGAATATATTAAGTCCATTTACTTATATACTGTTCTCTCGTATTTAAATCGCGTCGTCATTAAAAATATAAAAACTTTTGATACACCCGAACGATTTTAATGAAGCAACAACTAAATGTCACCCGAAGTTATACTTTATGATTTTCTAGAACAGGTTTAATCATGAACACAGTGATGCGTGTTCAGACAGACACATAAACATATATAAGATTGATTGAAATGTATTTTTATTACCTTACAATTTTGTTACAGGTATATAAAAAGTACAGTCACGTTAAATTGACAGTCTTATTGATGTGAAACATCCATAGACGCACCCTAAACTTAATTTTGCCATGGCGACGTTCATGGTGTTTACACATAAACTTTGCATTATTAACAAAAAAAAACCAAAAAACATTGCAACCCTATCCTGTAGGGCGCTTGTTCCTGTAACCTAGCGCCCTTTAATAATTATCGCCAAACACACCGCCCAGCGCGACGCTTAGTTTAATCTTTGTATTTAATAAAAATGAATAAAAAAGAATTTATGGAACTAATTTGTAATTTTTTTTAACTTTATCTTTTCATTATGCCATAATGAATTCCTGTCGTAATCTGTTCTTTTTATGTATATCTATAACTTATACAAAACAATTTCGATGTTTCACATCTGCCAGACGGCCCGTGACGGCTCAATTTATATATATGTATAGATTACCGCTTAAAATCAGAAATAACGTAGTTAAATGTTAAAACCTATATCATTCAGAAACAGACTAAGTTCTTATGCATTTGAACTAACACAAACCTGAACTATAACACATTATGACATAGTACCTGGGCGACCGAGCCTAGCTCGGTTCTTTAAAAAACATTTCTAAATTAAAGTATACTGTTAGGTTTGCCTTATAAAATTATCATTTTTTCACAAAAAAAAATATTAAAAAATATATCTATTCTGCTATCACTCGGCTTTGAACTGGGATTACACGGATTTTCGAAGCAACCGATTTCCACCTGAGCTATTTTTGTTTTGATAGCGGCGGCGAAATTTACCTTTATATTCTAGCTATATTTTTTCATTGTCCGAAAACTCAGTTAAAAAAAGTTTTCTATGAATAAAATACCGAAACTACCTACTTACTACCGAAAATACCTACATACTAAGTTTCACGGAAATAGATGACGCCGTTTCCAAGATCCTGAATATATACAAATATACAAGAATTGCTCGTTTAAAGGTATTAGATAGATAAAGTTACAATAAAAAAATGGCTAGATTTTAAAAACATGATTGAAGAAAGAGATGTTTTAATTGGTAAATGTTTTATTGGTAAAATGGTTTATAATAATTTGCCGCTAATGGTAAATAGCTGGCAATGGTAGTGAGTCGCGCGTGGTTGATTGCGAACTGAAGTAATACATATTGTCTTAATACTAAAATGTTAAAGTGCACGCACTGTAGAAATTATATATAATACCTAACGAGCAGTTCGGTTATGTAACTCCGAACAATGATTCTCCATTTTGACATTTGAATCTTAAAAAAACAGCCAAGGGGTATATACACTTTACGTATTGATAACTTTTATAAAACTCCTATAAACATTGTTCTCCCTATTGAGGCAGATCTGTGAGGGAAACAACGTCGGATCCGGTGCGGTTAGCAAACAATTTGCTGTCGTATCTAGGTCAAGCTGAAACAAACAGGTCATGGCAATTTGTTTATCAAAAATACATTAATTCTACAGGACCTGAGAAAGTATTTTTATTACATAAACATTATGTCAATTCCATTAAAGAATGAACGTATATATATTATCCATTGTTTTTTAATCTTCCTTGCGATTCAAGGTGCTCTGTATACGATTGAAAACGTAATAACTCAGGTAAGCGGACTAGCACTAGGTAATTTAAAATAATTTAAGAATTTATCAATACAAATAATTGATCAATAGTTTTTTTATACGAGTTTTTTAAATAGACCACGCTTTTTATGGCCTAGTTAAGTCTAGCTAGATATGTCTTCGCTAACTGCCAATCTCCTATTGAAAATCTGTCACTAGACACCTGCAGCTGTGTTTTGACGATTGCACTTGAGAACCAGTTCCCCTTAGGCTTAATGTGTTACCTTCTAGAATCACTTCGTCAGTTTAAAAAAATGTGATCACTAACAAAAGAATTATGCAATACTTAATAAATTCTGTTTAGAAAAAATAACCATAAAAACCTTATTTCGTTAAAATATCAAATACTAGCCCCTGCCCGCAACTTCGTCCGCGTAGTAATAGTTACTTTGGGCTAACGCTAACACGGCGGAAATTCTCAAGAGGATAAAAAATGAAGCGCCGGAGGCCCATGACCCTTCTCTCCTCATCGCCTTTATCCTCTCCTCCCAAACACAGGCTAGCAACGCACTTGTGACTCCCTTGGTTTTGCTAGAGTCTATGAACGGCAGTGATCACTTAACATCAGATAACCCACCTTTTCCTTTGCCTCCTATGATATCGAAAAATATATATATATATGAAAATAAATAATCTAAAGAAAGTGATTGATAATATAAAAAAAAAGTATGTTAGCTAGATAACTCGGCTTGCATGAGTCTTCAAACGCATCAGTGGACTCCATTTAAATACTAGGCTATACGGGTCGATTATTAGAAAGTTGTATAATAGTGCAGGTACCAACCGTAATCGAACACTAAGCGGTGTCATTATTATGAAGTTTCTACATAGGACAATCGTCATGGGCTACTACTCAAACTTCAATTATCTCTAGTTTCGTTTATTCTTTTTATCTGACAGTCGTCGAACAGCTCAATCTAACGTAATGTATAACTGACTATATGCGCCTGCGACTCCTTCCGTCTAGAACCTAATGTAAAAAAAAACAGCGTCTTATAAAATCATCTGAATGTATTAAGTCTATTTATTCACTTTTTTCCCTTACTGAAGTCGCGTTGTCTTTAAAATTGCAATCCTTTGATTGAGTGAACCAATTTTATGAAGCCAAGACTAAATGTTACTCGAAGGTATGCTTTATGATTGTCTTCATGAGGCTTTGTCGTAAACGATGCGTGTTGAAACAGACATGCAGATAGATAGACAGATATTTCTAAAAATGATTTAAACGTATTTTAATACTTATTCTAAGACACCTACAAAAATTTTTCCACAGAAAACTAAAAGATACAGACAAGTTAGATCTACATGCTTATTATATGTTTAGATGTATAGAAAACTGGTTAAATTACACACCATAATAAAAAATAGTATGAGAATGGCCAGAAATTATCAGTAAGACTTATTTTATCTCCATCACCCCTTGTAACCTGTTTGGAAACAGATGCCCATCCAATACCCTTTCATCGTTCAGATGTATTGTTCGTTTCAGAACACGGTTATCATGTACTTGAACAGCTAACCGTTCATAAACGGTCCCGAACTAAAAGATTGCGCCGACGAGTTATTTTTTCTCTTTCATTCGAGGGTATTATACGCTCTTGGTGTTTTTGCACATTTTAATTTACAGTCCGTTTTACCGAGCTGTAAATTTAAGCACCATATCAAACTGGTTTGTGTTTAAAATGTTATTATAGAGTGGATAGATATGTGAACGATGATGATGTCTGGAAGTGACTCCTCTCTTTACATCCACTAAAACGATTGTGACGTGGATTCTAAATTTATATATGTTGAAGAGATAAACCAGATCGAGTTTCTTGCCACTTCTCGATGACTGAATTGTTTTCCTAACCCTCGGTAGTTTTGGCGTTCTTAGGGCCTAAATTGAATAAAGTAGTTTTGATATATTGATTGATTCCTTTCATGAGAATTGTTATTTGGATATTTTTACAATAATTTGTTGTTAGTTGGATAACCTTGCAAGGTTACCGTGAATTACATAAAGTTTCCAGTAATGTTTGTATATTTTTTTCATAGATCTAGGTGGAACCATGCAATGGATTGCTATTTTGAGTTTCGAGGTTGAATAGGCTGTATCGAATTGGGTCAGGGGTCATATTGAAAAAGGTGTTTCCATTTTGCAGGTTGTGACTGACCGAACGGTAAACATAGTTACTCTCAGGTGAACGAACCGTTGTATGAGACGCAAAAAGCTTCACGTTTGTTTACATGTCTCGATGCGTCATCAGATTTCAGCGATGGGATATATTTAATGCCGACACTCGAGAATACCCTTATTTCGTTGGCCTTTCGAAAAATCCAGGATCGCCTTGTTGGTCGATGTTTGGATAAAAATTGCGAAATGTACCGTTTCTAATGCGATATGCTCTATTAAAATTTGTATATAGGAGTTTGGAAAATTAGGTTCTTTCATAAAATTAATCAATATGTAAAAGGTCAGTCAGTGTTGTTAATTTTTTTAAGTTTCATCACAAAGAAAACCCAATTACTAAATCTACACAGTCTATTTTATTTTTAAAGTGTATCTACTGTACCATAATAAGCCACTGGAAAAATTTTCGATTGCGTATTCTAACAAATTGTAGCGTGCTGGTCATTAAGGCATAATATGCAGGCTAGGATTTGAACACAGGAACGTCACATCATTGTCACAATTTTTTTTCTCTACGACAGTTTGTGTCGATATAATAAAGCCTAAATTGCGAAATTCATATTTTATTTTAACATTTATTACGTTGAATATCCAAAAAATAATAATTGTCAACGGTTTTTTTTCTATCGTAAAAACGGACATATAAGTCTCAAACTTAATTCATATTTATTTGTCTAAAAAGGTAAAAGGTAAAAGGGTTAAATACATAGCACAAACGGATATGTCGGTATGGGAGTTCATCTCAGAGTTAGCAATTTTTTTCACTACACAATCTACATATACATACAGTCTACATATATATGTGTATATTAATGTAAGAGCCCTAATCCCAATTACATAAAAATAGAATCACTAAATAGAGTCATAACGTGACTTAACAATAAAGGCCGAGCTAAATAAACGAAATGGACCGCACCTTAGACCTTCCCCAGCTTTGTAATAGATCAAACGCATCCATTAGAAAGGGTACGTAGGGAACAATGTAAGGTATATTCAATTATAATCCATGAATTGAACATATTAAAACATTACATAACGGGTTTATAGATATTGACATCAAGTTTGTAACCGATTATTCGACAATTGATAGCAAGCACTATTACTACCTTGGACAGTTTATGTTGAACAAAACTGTAATGTACATTTAAATACAGAATAAAAATAACTCGGTCGGTTTATCACCCATCCAAGATTAGACCATTTATACCAGTCGCAATCAAATGCAGAAGATAGATAGTCTGGTACTTAAAAAAGTACATAAAGTTCATCCAGTCCTTATTAAAACACTTCCCTGTTATGAAAACAAACTATAAAAATTACATATAATCTATAGTGCACTTTCTCTATCCGGTGACTTGACGATATCTAGTGTTTCTCATTTTCTACCAAGCAATGTACAACTTACGGTCCATTTTAGTTTCACCGGATTATATGAGAGTACAACCTAGTAAATTAATATTGTCGTTAGTGTAATAGATTTTATGAGACCGGACCACTTCTGCATTTAACATTGTTACGGTTGTCAGAAGCGACAGACGTTTCCGTTTGCGGTTATTATGGTTGTTTTATATTTGTCTTTGGATCTAACATATTTTAAAATTGTATTTTAGAATAGTTGTAAAACAATTTCAGCCAATGATGAGTTTATTTGCTAAACTTAGCTTGTTTTTCGCTAATTGCCAAAGTAATTAGATATACGATCGTTATATACAAAAGGGTATTTGAGTAAGTCAAGTTTTTTTGTTAATGCTATAATTCGGTTTTGTATTAACTTCGAAAAAATATTATAGTATATTACAAATAAATATTTCCACTGTAGTTTTGATTTTTGTGGTCTGAAATATGACGATGCGAAAATTGGTTTGCAGCAGACATAGTTGCTACAAATTCCATCAACCCTTAAAGGTTAAGCTTTAAAGAATCCAAGTCAATTTTTATCGCGCGTAATTTATTCTTTGCAAGAATAAAACCCCCAAACACTCGTCTTAATGATTTACTACCGTTCCGCCATAAAAGACTATCATATCCATATATAAAACGGATTTAAATATTAAACGAAAACCTATTACGTTCGAATCCTACATGTAATAAATCATCAAGATAATATTGATTTCTTTCAATACGAAAATATGAATAATTGATGAAGAAGATATCCGTTTCAGCGATTACAGTGTCGAACATATCCGACTGAACCATAGAATAGATAAGTACAGACAGACAACTCAAAGGTATTATTTGTTGTACCAGACAGAGCGTCTGGTAAATTTGATGATTTTCGAAAAAAATCGAACTTATTCACACATTCACGCTTGGTAAATCAGAGGGACTATAACCTAAAAAATGGGATAGCAAAATATATTGTATTTAAAAGAAAGTTCATCAGTATGTTTGTCACGTATAGCAGCATGCCTCTATTTTAAATATATAATATACTATTTTTGAGTAAAATAAATAAAAGTCCTAATGTTACTACGACGTATCAGAAAAGGGGAATAAAATGTACGTTCTATACATTACTTGTTCTGTGTTTTTGTTTAGACCATGACCCAGTTTGTCTTTAGCGTACTCTGGTATAATATGTTACATCTTTAGACAATTTTAATATTACTTGCCTATCTCTGAACAACCGTAAACGCCCCAATAGATTTATGAAAATACGACAACACTACTTGTTGTGCGGAAATCTAAATATATTCAAATCCGATGTCGTTTTTCAAAAAAATCAAAATCAAAAATCCTTTATTCAGTTTAGGCCCTAATAAGGCGCTTATGAACGTCAAAAAATACCACCGGTTCGGAAAACAACCCAGCCATCGAGAAGAACCGACAAGAAACTCGATCGGGTACATTTTTTTTACATATATTTCCGATACATCATACAATAACTTATAGTGGATGCACAGAGAGGAGTCAATTCCAGACATCACTATCGTTCACATACTGATCCACTCTATAATATCATTTTGACACCAAAACTCGCTTGACGTCGCGCTTAAATTTGCAGTCCGGCAAATCGGTAACATGTTTTGGGACTTTATTGTAAAATCTAACACTATTACCTAAGAAACTATTACTGGTTTTGCTAAGTCTGAAACATGGGACGACCAGTTTATTACAGTTTCTAGTATTTACGGCCAATTATCCACATAGTAGTTTAGCCACGTTATCAGAAATTGGTCAACCGCTCTTCATGAAAGCTAGCATTTGTGTAATTTTCCCAACTTCAGAGATATGATGATTATTATTTCGTTTAATGACCTCAATATTTTTAATTACAAATTAAATTATTGTCAATGTTGATTATTGTAAGTTTAATCAGTTTCAAACAGATGGCGCCTTAAATTAGTTTGTTGACACAAAACTATAGGAGCGACTGTAATAGAAATGTCATAGATGGCGCTAAGTTCTAATTTTGGATTTTTTAGCCACAGTAACACGTGACCGGGTCAGCTAGTTGTTCTATAGAATCTAAAACTACATTATACAATAATGTTCAAAATTGGTTATTTCTATACATAGTTAGGTACATACGAACGGAGAAGTAACAATCGTGCCAACAACATGTATTCTGTATATGCAATTACGTACTGTCTCACCATCTTTAGAACTTGATTACTTGAAGACTTCTGAACTATTGTTTTGCAAGAGCTTGCTGTTTAATACAACGTAACCGGATAGATTGCCACGGATTTAGTAATACAATTATCTCGCCGTAGAAACTATTCTTTCATAACGTTTTTTGTTTTTGTTTTATGTACAAAATTACTTTTGACTTATTGCTTCCTCGGAACAATAGCCTTTTATTACAACTAGAGGTCGTACCATGGATGAAATTCATGAAGAGATACAAAATTATATGTATAGATATATATGTATATATAGTTATATCTGTGGGCTTTGAAATAATGATCTGGAACCTTTTTGTGTGACGAAAACTGATGGAGTTAAACACTTTGTCGGGTAGTGTGTTGAAAACACTGGTTCTCGTCTGATCATCGAAATTAGCAACGTCGGGTGCTGGTCAGTATTTGGGTGGGTGACCCCATGGGAACACCGGGTGTCCTTGGCTGTTTGTTGTATTTTTTTGATTCAAATTTGCCACTGTAATACTAAAGTTTCATGTCTCTGGTAACAGTAACAGTTATTACCATATTGAAGATTATACAAGAAATGTAGATTATAGATGTAAAGATCGTCGTCGTCGCGAATTGTAAATAAATAAATACTTCAGAACATTTATTGTTAGAAATACTAATTTAAATTTTATAAAAGTAAAGCTCATCAATAGTCAATAAACAAAGAAAAATGCAAAGAATCAGTTGACGAACAAATAAAGAAGATGTAGTTGCTTACCTATTTTGTCTATGCCTTTATACTCACAGGCTAATGAAAGTTTAGTGGTCGACCATAATTAATTGATTTGTTAAGTTTCAATACTAAGAAAAGAAAGAACATTTTCCAAAAATAAATTCTTAATAACACTAAAAAGCTCGTCAGTAGCTCCAAAAAGAAGAAATTCGCTTCACAAACAAACGAGACAAAAATAACAAACCGATTTTACTTCGCTCATTTATACATATATATGTACTTAGTATGTAGCTTTTAAAAAATCTACAAAATAATAAAGGAACTAAAAGTAAATCTTAATCAAGAAAACTGTATTTGGACAGTACTAATGTGGTTATGAGTCCAAAATATTTTAATAGGCACTTTACCTATAAATTACAACATTAGAAAACTTCCTTATAGCTTTAGAAATTACATTGATGTGTGCTTTAAAGAGGGAATTCAGAGTATTTATTATGGAGTCACGCGAAAATACATGGAAGCAAACTGTTAATAATTCTAAAACGGGATTTTAAATGTTTATAAGTGCTGTTAGCGGACTTAAAAGAGGGCTGTTACGATGTTCGTCTGTGCATCCTTGGCAGAGAGCCAGGGTGCCTTTGCCTTGTTGGCCAGTGAAGCTCTTTTGCTGTCTATGGTTAGTGTTCTAATTTTAAATGTGAAACTATAAAGTTTTCCGATACGTCGTTTTCGCTGTTGTTGTTTTTATTTTATTTTTAAATGCTTCTTTGGGTGACAAATTCCTTTAATAAAATCAAATGTTTTTCATATAGCAGGGAACTTAAAAATTGTTAGGTATTAATCTTAATGCATAGCCATTTTTAACAAATATCAAAATATAATGAACAGCGTTTTATTTTGCATAAAGTAATTGATCAAATGCCAAGTATATTCCTCTTATTTTACACTAGCATTTTCCCGCGTCTTTACCTTTACGTTTTTCGACAAATCTCGAATAAAAAGAAACCTGTATGTCCTTCTCCAAGTTAAAGGATATTGCTGTATTAAATTGATTACGGTAGATTCATAGATTTAGTCGTGAAAAAAAAATTTACATCACTGCTACAACACTACACGATCACCCCCACACACGTGCACGCCTACACGCTTACACATGGAAGTGAAAGTGGCAGGGTTTTATTTTTTTCAATTATCGAAGTGGAAAAACTCTAATTTTCCAATAAAAAAAATATATGGAGGGGATGTTGAGGCGTGTATGCTTGGTACACATATGCGTCTCAACAACTCAAACATATATGAATAGTTAGCTAGGTTTGCTAAGATAGGTCGCGAGTTTGCATGTAACAGGCAACAGCCAAGCCGAGGTGTGCCGTGCACCCTTGAGCTAGTTGCCCCAAATAAAATCGGCTGAGTGCCTTAAGCGCTCGCCTTAGTAGTTCGGTGAAGCTGTTAAGACCATGCTAGGTCAATAGCGTAGTCAGTTCGAAAAAAAAAAATCGTGAAAAAATAAATAACACGTAAAGTTAATTATATTTCGAAATATTATTTCTCTGCATTCTGATAATGGATGGGAAATATCACAAAGGTGTATGTCTAAAACTCTATTACTTGTATCATTAACTCGTGACATGTTAATGTTTCCATTACTCCAAAATTAAATTTATTTAACTCTTTATTTAGAATGTTTTTCTTATGCGAAGGACTGAGAAACCTATTAAGAAAAATCTTTATAAAGGATCAATATTTTGCATACCTTATTTATAACCTATTATTGTTTATTCAATTTATATAACCTCAAAATTGTTGTGTATACGATTTTGGACTTCATTTTAAGGGGAAAAGAGATGTATTCGGAGTTATCTTTAAGATAAGATTGGAATCAAAACAGGAAGGTTTTCTTTACATAAAAGGAAAATATCAGACTTAACATTGTGTTAAAACATACGTGATTTTGTAACTTCGACTACAGTGGTCGTGTATTATGTATATTACTGCATAAACCTTGAACAAAGTATGTTAAAAATCTTTGAACTAGTTTCGTTTGCATATTCCGTTGCTCCACTTACTTCCTTCGTCTGCTGTTACTATATTTATAGAAAGCCGTGCAATATAATGTGTTATAATTACGATGTGGATCTGAACTCGTGGTATTTGGCAGTCTTGGTGTTAGAATGGTCAAGAATACTTTAGAATTATATGCATAACCTCATTTTAGAGATTTTTAATTGGATTGCATTCTGTTGCTTAAGTCGCTTCAGATTTAGTTATAAAATGTTCCAAATATATTTTTTTAATTGAAAGGTGATTGAAACTCCTTTTTTAAATTTAGAATTAACTTTTATCCTAACTAATATTAATAAATGCGAAAGTGAGTTTGTTTGTTTGTTTGTTAAGCTTTCACTGTTTATTAGCTATTCAACCAATCATCGCGAAATTCTGCTTCAACGCAAACAAAACCGAGAGCAAATACTAGTCTATATTAATATTATAAAGATGTAAAATTTGTGAGTTCGTGACGTTGTAACGTTGTAGGGGGTAATCTCAGGATCTACTGGTCCGATTTGAATAATTCTCTCAGTTTTATATAGCTCATTCACCGAGAATAGTTATAGGCTATATATCATCACGCTAAGACAAATAGGAGCAGAGCAGAGATGAAAAATGTTTCAAAATCGTGTGTTTTTTGCTTTTGAGAACTGCTGCGTGTTAGTGTATCTATTACACGCTAACGAAGTCGCGGGCAGAGGCTAGTTTTATATAAAGCTGTTCTCAGTGATATGAATAAATATTTTATGAATGAACTTTAGTCCTAAATAAAACACTTAGGACATTTGTTTTCATATTCTAGGACATCAACTTTTAGTATTCGTGAAATGAGATCATTGACATTTATTTACTAGCTGTGCCTGCGACTTCGTTCGCGTAGAATCTTATGTAAAAAACGGTTATTAATAAAATCAGCTGAATGTATTAAGTCCATTTGCTTATATACTTTTCTCTAGTACTTACGTCGCGTCGTCATTAAAATTACAATAACTTTTCATAGAGTGGATCGATTTTAATGAAACAAAGAATAAATTATTCTCGAAGCTAAGTTTTATGATTTCCTTGGTGTGGTTTTATTGTGAACCTACCAGTTTAGCTGTGATGCGTTTTCATACAAACAGACAGATATTTCTAAAATGATTGATGTGTTTTTATTACTTATTCATAGACATCTGCAACATTTTTTTTTCACGAAAATTGAAAAAAGTACATACACTTTAGATTTACATTCTTATACTTATGTATAGATTAAGACACTTTTCAAAGTATGTTGTGAAGATTACTCAACATCATTTAATTTCGTAGTCTATCTGAACAAGTACAATATTAAAAGCATTGTATTCACATTTAAGTAGTGATAAAATATTCATAGTAATATTTTCCAGTGTAAGTACCATAAATTAGGAAATGACGGAATTCAGACTATTTGAATTCAAATATCACTTGTCAGTTGAAAGCGATGGTAAATATATCGAGAAAATACACGAATTAACGGCAGGCTACTGGTCGTTACATTTGAAAATAAGATAAATTCAATTTTAATCTTTCATATAACATGATTATTTTTATGTAATTTCCAGTTTTTATACACCGAGATTGAAGTTCGAATTTTGCTTCTCATAAGGTTAAAACCTTATGGTTATTTTTTATGATCCTCCTATTTTATAGTTCCAAAATTTGAATAATATAATAAGCATTTATACCTTATTATTATAATTTTTTGTTTTGCACTTCCATTCAAAGAGGTTAAAAAGTTTGGCAAAGAGGTTTTTAAACCATCGCGAAACGTACAATACTCCTTTGTTTAAATTTATTTTATTCACTCCATTATCTACTTTTATAACAGTTACTATATGTTTTGTGGGATACGTAAATAAATATTTTCTATTTTTCTGTCTACAACAACCTATCTATTGACCTTTGACACGTGTATCGGATACTGCAAGTTCAACTTTCATTGATACAACCTTGCGCAGACGCCTGTTATGCACTCGATTCTAATGCAGTGTTGTTTAAATATTATCTATTTTGTTTTCAATCGACGTGTAGATTATAATATGGCGGGCAATGTTTGACATTTTTTTGTTATATTTCCTTAGGTCCGCAGTTTTCACTCGATCTTTGACGTGCATTTATTTATGCCTTCCTAAACTCCAAAAATCGCAAAATAATTAAATAGGATTTTGCTAAGACCACCTAGCTATCTATCACTATCAAATTGCAAATCTGTTGCCAAGCAAGTGTCGATATGTTCCAATAGTATAGCTTGATAGTTATGTTTAACGTATTTATACTCATAGACCATATCGTTATTTAACACTAGCCTCTGTCCGCGACTTCGTCCACGTGGAATCGTTACTTTGGGATAATGCTAACTCGCAGAGAAAGCTGTCAAGAGAAAAAAAACTAGTTTGCGACGTTCTTCATTGGTGCTACGCTTCTATTGGTCTTAACGTGATGATGTATAGCCTATAATCTTCTTCGGTAAATTAGCTATATAACGATTAATTTTTTTTTTCATTAGGCCAGTAATTCCTGAGATTAGCCCTTCACGTCACAAACTCGCAAACCTTAAGTCTTTATAAATTCAAAAAATTTGAATATTGGAAAAATAAACGAATTATGAAAAATATTACATCTATCAAACGAAGATTTCAATACAATAAGACGACATTGTATAAAATATTCGCATAGTTTCTATACGATTCAATCTACTAAGTAAAATTATTGCTCCATGGAAAAGAAATGGGAAATGTTTGTTGATTTGCTACAACATCCACGACATAAAGAGATCGCAAACTTTAACCTGGAATAAAATTGAAACGTTGATATTCGATAACTGAAAGGAGGTCAAATAACAGTTTAAAGAATAAATAAATAAATCGATGAGATACTTATTGTCAATATAATAATTATTAATTTACTTTTCGCTTAGCTAATACTGACAACACTATTATCGATAATTTGATCACTTCACTCATCGTTCAGCCCTATGCACGAGGGACGCGATAAGCGCGTTTCTGTTTCGCAGTTCTATATTTAATCCGTTCCCATTTGGAATGTAATTTGTTGCAGCCAGTGCTCCATTTGAGAAACGACTCAAAATATTATTCCATTTCCTTGTTTCTATATTTAGACTGAATTATGCTCATTATTATACTATATGCATTTGTTCAGTGGAAAACAATGTTGCATTGTCGGCAGGTTATTAATCTATTTCACTAGCTGTTATTTAGTCGTTTCGTTAAACGATAAAATTATAGAGACTTCCATGGAACATATAATTTAGAATATATTTAGCCGTATATGCGTTATCTAAGAATAAATTAGATATACCTTTAGATGTATAACATACGCTAGACTTGCAACCACCTGCAACTTCATTCGCGTTAATTACAATATATATTAATTACAATATATAATTAATTATAAAGTATATTAATTTGGAAGAACGCAGCTTTCTATTAGTGACCTTATTTTCACAATTGTATCAGTAATACGCAATATTAACACCTAAAAATAAACAAACTACCTGTTTATGTATACACTAACTTTTACCAGCGCTTTTGGTTCAATGCAGATTTGAGCTGGAAGGTCCTGAACCTGAAAACCCTAATGTATCTGTGACTTTCTGACAACCAGCAAATAAACAAACTCACAGTCATATTTATAACATTAGTTAGGAGGCTCGTAATATGTTGACATGCGAAACTTTCTTATCCATTCAAACATAACACTAAAGTAATGTTAGCTAGCTTTCACACGCTACGCTGCACTATGAAATAATTAAAACTAATAACAAGAAGCTGGAATAATTGTCATCTGAAATTAGTATAAATGAATGGTTTTTATGGACATAATTATCGAGTGTTTCCTTAATAGATCCCGCCCAGAAGGGAAATTAACTGCGAACGAATTAATGAAATAAGTTAATTATATAAAAAAAAAATGTAGTAAAATATGCCTGCGACTTCGTCTGCTTCCTTAGTATCTTAACAATACAGAGTACAACTTTGCTTACAAATTTACTTCAGTGTCTTATAGGTAGTGCTTATAAGATTTTTAATTTTAATAACTCTATATTAAATTAAGGTATCGTGATTTTTTTTTTAATAAGGAACAACCCGTAAAAGAATAATTTAATTCTATCCAATAGTTTTTGCGTGATAAATAGATAGGAGAAATAGTTAAATGTTGTATTCAAAACAATCAATTCTGATTTTGATATACGTAATTTGGAACGATTACCAAATTCACTCGATTGTAATCGAAACAGATTAAATGGGGTGTAAGGGGTGTCGCGTAACATCTTAAGACTTGAGACACCCAAGCCAACCTCACCTGCACGTGGTGCACCCTGCTGAATAACGAACGAGACAATGGCGAAAGCAGGGTGGTAGGGTTTTACAGCCCGACTGGGTCGCAACCACCATGTACATGGCGAAAAGGCCCGTCATAGTGACTCGCCTCTGCGCGTCGCGTTTCGGGATCAGCCTGTGCATATTCAGTACCGGGTGACTTTCGTCATTATGGCCGGCATGACAGCGGCGACCGGCGATGGATAATCTGTCTCTCGGTGGTTGCCAATGTTTTTGGATTGTACTATGCTTAACATCAGGCGTAGTGCAGTCACTATGTCGTGCTTCAATAAAAAAAATATTCATACAATAAACAATATTTTGCGTCTGTGATTTTAAGTAAACATTGCTGAAAATTATGTATTCGAAGTCAACGACCTATAACGCGTCTACTGCATTAGCTATTTACATACACCGATATAAAATGATCCATGAATATTGTATTCGGTATAAACAATACGTACTGTTGAGAGGTGCACAAGTGGCTTCATAAACTGGCCGTCCATCGCACGAGAAGCGTCAAGATGACTCACTTTCGCTATGAAATAGCTTGTATTTTTTATTGTGGAATATAACATTATGTAATTCTGACACTTATTATTGGTGATTTCATTACATATGTTACGTATTGCTTCTTGTGTTATATCCATATAAAATAGACTATATATATAAACGTGTAAAATAATATATCTACTGTATATCTGAAAAATGCCTAAAAAAAATATGGTAATTTTGTATGGTTCTAAATACGGTATTATATTTCTATTTCCTAAAGATAACCCACAATTATTATTTTTATCTTTTCTATTTATATATATTACTAGCTGATACACGCGTATTCGTCTACATTTATTAATATCTTAATAATAGATTGTATGTATAGGTAGAAACATAAGCACCACACCGTTTGCCCCACTTCTCCGCGGCAAGAAAACACACATCGCTGAAGAAAATCCTACTTTCTTAAGAATGTAATAACTGTATATTATTTAAAGCTGTCATGATAAGATGTAATGATTAGTTAAGTTAACCAATTATCTAAGAAGTAAAACTGAAAAAAAAAAACAATTGACATCTATTAAATACTGCTTATATATACATATTAAATAATGCTTATCATTATATATTATAGAATAAAGTTCTCAGCTATGTTAGTCTGTCCTTTTTTTTTTATATCAAAGGAGGCAAACGAACTGGTGGGTCACGTGATGTTAAGTGATCACCACCGTCCATAGACACTAGCGACATCAGGGACGTCGCAAGTGCGTTGCCAGCCAGGGAGAAGGAGGAGGGGAAGGAAAGGGAAAGCAGGAAAGAGGAAGGGACGTGGGCCTCCGGCTCTCTCACTGACCGAACGAAACACAACAATGCAAGCACTGTTATTTCACGTCGGTTATCTGTGAGAGGGGTGGTACTGCCCCGGAGGAGCCGACCCATTCATGCTGAAACCAAAAATAGCTTCAGCGGGGCTCTAACACCTACAATAGTCCTTCTGTCTATTCGCGATAAATACAAAAACTACTGAACGGATTTTTATGTGGTTTTAATCTATATGTAAAGAGATTAATAAAAAAAGTTTAGGTATATAATTTGACAAGATTTTTTTTATTATTATGGCGGAATAACGTTCGCTGGGTCCGCTAATAAAAAATAATAGGTTACTAATGACGTTATTTAGACTTTCAATATAGTATATTAATTATTATATTAATCTTCTTATAAGTAACTAGTCTCTGTCCGCAACTTCATCCGCGTGAAATAGTTACTTTGGGCAGTTTGAGTTAACGCTAACACGCAGCGGAAGCTCTCAAGAAAAAAAAGCGATTTTGAAATATTCTTCATTAGTGCTTCACTTCTATTGGTCTTAGCGTTATGATATATAGCATATAACTTTCCTCGATAAATGAATTATATAACATTAAAAGAATTTTGAAATCTGATCAGTAGTTCCTGTAATTACCCTCAACAACGTTACACACTCACAAACTTTACCTCTTTATAATATTAGTATAACTAGCTGACAAGGCCACACGTTACTGGGCTCAGTTATTACATGTCCAATTAAAATTATGATAAAGTATTCCGTATATTAATAAAATTTGTTTTAATATAATTTTGTTGTTAGAAATATAATGTGTACTGTAAATAATACACAATTAAATGAACTGGAGTTGAAAAAGAAACTCAAAATTAAAACGTGGCGTCATCTATGAGATATCTACAGTCGGTCTTACAGTATTCTGTTAACAAAATAATTTAAAGCAGATGCTCGAGACTGGTGACACTTACAATTAATAACAATAACTAACATTGACAATTATTCAATTTGTAATTAAAGAATATGAAAAAAATTGGATTATATAATCTCCATATAAAATTGCGTTAGAGACAGAGGACAACAGAGAGATACTGAAAAATATTGTCATTTTTTTTATCAATTGCAGGCAAACGAACAAGTAGGTCACCAATGTTACTTTTTTTTTCGAACTGACTACGCTATTGACTCAGCAAGGTCTTAACAGCTTCACCGGACTACGTCACCAATGTTACGTGATCACCGCCGTCCACTGATACTAGCAACACCAAGAGTGTCGCAAGTACGTTGCCAGCACAGGCTGGCACAGGCCTGTGTTCCGGCGGTCTCATTGACCGAACGAAAAGCAACAATGCTAGTATTGTTACTTCACGTCGATTTTCTGTGAGAAAGTGGTACTATCCCGGGCGAGCCGCGCGACCCATTCATGCTGAAACCTATAATACCTTCAACGTGGCTCTACCATCTACAAAATTGATACAAATCGATGTTCAGTTGTTATTTGATCTTATTTTCTTTATTATTTCATTCGCTTCAAGGCAGTGGACAACTAGTGTTAGTTAAAAATAGATTTATAACCATTACAAACGATATTTCAAGTAATTTTCGAATGTTCATAACTAAAACGGAACTGTTACGACATTTATTGTTACTATAATATTCTTTTACAATAAATTTCGTCTAGTCATTAGAAAGTTGTAACGTAACTCGACTGTTTCGTGTTTGAAATCTGCGAGCTATCGCACTTATAAATCAATTTGTTACACGATTACTACTAATTAAATAGGAAATGAGAAAATAATTCATATTACAGTATAATCTCACTAATCCGGCACTTCGGACAGATCGACACGTCCAGTACTCCAGCAACCTCCGTCCACGATCCCTTCGCCCCTCTACACCAGTGCGTTCCGGTCGCTGCATTGTCGACTAACAATCTAATCCCAAGATTTATCACGTACACGTGCTTACGTATTTGTTTATATATACATACACACATTTATTCCCTCTGTGAAATGCTCTATTTTATTGATTACCTATGACTTTTTCACGATAATCCAGTAATCCGAACATTCCAATAATCCGGCACTCTCCGGTTTTTAATAATGTCCGATTAGTAGGATTATACTGTGATTACAAAAACCTCTCTATTATCCTCTTAATGTATAAAGATTCAGTGTTGTTGTCCACGATGAACTCCGAAACTACTCATCCGATCTCAATTAAACGTTGTCATGTATGTATAATTTGTTCCGACTTGAGAGATAGGATAATACATATTACGATAAATGGCTTCAATATTTTTTAATTACATTTTAAATATTTGTCAATGTTGGTTATTGCTATTAATTGTAAGTTGTACCAGTTTATAATAGATGGTGTTTTAAATTTGTTTGTTGACAGAAAACTGTGTACTGTTTAAACAAACCGGTTGTCTATACTCTAAGTTATCAACATACAGCCGAGACTGGTGAAGCTTGAAATATGAAATTTGGACAGTAATATAATATATTTCCGTGGTGGGAATCTCTAAGGGGATAACCGGGGGGTCGAAAGGATTGTATTGATTTTTTTTATACCACAGGGGGCAAATGAACGTTAAGTGATGACCACCATCTATAAACACTAGCAACACTAGGGGAGTCGTAAGTGCGTTGCCAGCTGGTGTTTGGGGGTAGGCGGATAGAGAGAGGGGAAATCGTAAGGGGGAGAGGGGAAGGGAGATGGACCTCCGGCGCTGACCGAACAAAACGCAGCAATGCAAGTACTGTTACTACATGTCGGCTTTTTGTGAGATGGTGGTACTATCCCAGGCGAACCGACTTATTCTGAAGTCTTTATTAACTTTAGCGTGGCTCTACCACCACCAAATACCTTAATTTTATTGATTAATCTTTAATTTTAATGGAACACAAAAAATCTTCAACTATTCACTTGAAAAATTGTCCATAATAACTTAATAACCTAATGAAAATAAATGGACAAGCTTTCAGAATTTACCAAATTTCATCCCTTGAATGTATAATATAAAGGTTGTAATTTAACATTAGTACTTTTGAGATTTTTAATTAGGTTCATAATTGTTATCGACTTAAAAGTTAAGGACAAATAATTACTTGATTTATTATTTCTTCCAAACTTTATGTTTATCCCATAAGGATACATGTCCATTGATGTGGACGAAGTCTCGAGCAAAACCTAGTATATGGACACATGGATATCGGATGATAAGATTAAAACTCTTTATCACCGTTTACTTAAACGCCATGAGAATATGAACGTGTGAGCATTTTTTTATAAATATTTTTTTTGTTAAACTAATGTTACTATGATTAGTATTACCATAACTTGGCACTAGGTGGCGCTGTAGCACATCATATTCTGGACTTATCAAACGATAATCATAAGAGTTGGTATGCGTAGATATCTGTTCATGGAGAATTTTCCCACAATATTTTGTTTTAAATAACTTATTCTTACAACAAAAAGCAAATAAGGACAAATGCATACGAAACTGCGAGCCGAATTAGATGCAATATAAACCTTTACCTAAATGAGAAGCTTAACGAACGTGTGTGGGGCTAAAAACCATGCTGACGCAATTAAGAAAAGTTACGATCTTCTAAAGATTAGTTATTAAATTAAGTAATTTCCCTTATGTTTTTGTTGCTTAGATTCGGTCCACACTGATTCCGTAGAATTGTATTCTCAAGTTAATTGTTACTCGCTTTCTATTAGATTGAGTGCCGCAAACATAAAACCCACAGCCAATTTATCCAGTGGGTAATGCTGTTAGCTTTGATTACGTCCAGTCTTTTCTCTCTAATTCGATAAAGAATTCCCTACGCTATTTTAAAGAAAATCAACCATTAATATGCTACTCTTGTGCAGAGAAGTCCACGTTCTTTTTGTTGTTGTTTTGTGATACGTTTTTTTTATTTAATCGGTTTAAAATCATTGTTACATTGGCTTATTCTAAAAAAAAAACATGATTACTTAAATCTTTGACTACGATGTGCAATTTCTTAAATAAACACAACCTGTATAATACATATTAATTAAAAGTGAACACATTTTTATGCTAAAAACATAAATCAAGTTTAAAAATTCAAAAAGAAAATACAATTCTTATACCTGGTTATGTATTTAAATTTTTTATAATGTATGTAAAATATATTTAAGTTTTTTTATGTAAGTTATTTGTTCCGGACATTGGAGAATTTCTAACAGTTTTTCTAAATGGAGAAAAGGCTAGTAGAATGTGGAAGATATCTAGAAGAGTTTTGATGAAATATTGTTTTTTAACGTTCGTAAAAACTATTCTTTCTGCGTAATTTTGCTTTACCACTTTGAAAATTGATATTTGTGTCACCAGACAACGTATGCAGGTCAGGATTAACAAAGCGAGTAACCTATTTCGCTCGGCCAATATTTCGGAATTTTTCTTAGTTATTTCAATCAGTCAAGTAAATACGTTAGACATAGAGTATAAATACATCTATAAAAATACATCACGACTTATTCAAATAAAAAAGAGTACCACGAGTAGTCAAGATCCGCGCTTGTAGATTTGCCATAATAATTTCGAAATAAAATCGTAACAAGTAATTTCTTTACACCGTCTTTTCATTTCCTATTCGATGCTTCCATAACTCACGCTTTTCACCGCCCTAGATTTTTATACCTTTTCATTTGAGCTTTCCTCAAAGTTGTATTTATTATAATTCTGTGCATATTTACGACTAATAATTTTTTATGCAATATTCAATTTTATGGAGATTGTAACATATATTTCGGCGACTATTTTTATTGCGTCACTTTCGTTCCGAGTAGTGCTTCTCAAGCTCTTTACAATAACACCCGATTTAACGTCTGAGCTATACGAGTTTTCACGCTACACTAATTAGCGACGAATTAATTATACGACGCTAATTCACAGCTGTGAAATGCAATCCCATATGACGTCACGGTAAAAACAAACGCTTCATAACAAACACGTACAGACATGCTCTATCTCTTGTGGATTTGCCAGTTATTATCGCATTACTAGCCTGGTAATTAATAACGCCTAAAATCTGACATTATTTTCTAACACAATAAAGTATGACCGGCTAGCATTGTAGTCAAAGAGCGTGTAAACATTTTCACGACAATAATACAACATTGCATAATGTCAGTTACTTTATCCACAATATTCGGTAATATTTAAAAATATGTTTCTTTTTGGTATACAGGTGTAGTAAAGATGAACAAGCTAACAAATGAAATAATACATTTGATATTCATATACACTTTTATATTCTATCCTAGGACTACAGAAGGCGAAGATAATGATAAGAATCCAAATGACCTAGTGGCTAGGATACCGCCACACTGTCACATCACAATCAAGTGTACCAGAGAGGTATGAAATTACGTTGCTTTCTATAAATCAAATATATTGCAAATAAGATTTTTAGTGGTATTTTTATTTAACAACTTTTGCGTCACTATTCAATATATAAGGTCACGATATAGTCCAAATTGCATTACGTATATACGTAATGTATATGTATATTCATGTACAATAGAATCGGAGATGAAATAATACGCCAATTCCTTAATTAATTGGATCTAATTTAACCAATAAGATCAATTCACACCAGCATAAGACCTAAAAGTTTTATAGTAATAGATTTTTACATGCTTATTTTACAAAAAAAAATTTTTTTTTTACTTAATTACTTAATACTTAATATATATTTATTGAATATTTTATGCACTATTCTTAATTCAACTCGATTTCCAATTTTTAGTTTGGTCTTCTATAAAAGCGTGATTTTTAATTTTGATTAAACTATTATTTCTTTGCAACCAATCTTTATATTACAAACGTTGTCAAGTAGATTATCCTATAAATGTCTTGTGATTATTTTAATTTTTTAACGAGGTGCTAGTCCCCTGGATAGAACTTTCCAGAGAGTTTTTGTGGCATCTCAGTATACAGGTTCCGTGGTATTATTTTTCATATACTTTTGCACAATAACATAATTATAATACGTAAAATGCCATCGATATTACAAAATATAGAGTAAATAATACAATACTATGTATAAAATATAAGAAACTACAAAACAGACTAAGATCTCGCCAAAGTGGTAACAGTTAGGGATACAATTTAAAATACACAACTAAGAAGAACGATTTTCAACACCAGATTGCTGGCTTCAATGGTCTATCTGAGGCTGTACGTCGACTGGATTTTTCCTCAGCAGTCCGTGACGTCCGAAGGTTTAACTATATATGTGCCCTTCTGGAACTGCTCTTACGTGGGCAAAGATTGACGCACCTCCCTGGCGCGGCACAGAAATTGTTGTTGTCCATGTTGGAACAGTTAGCTGATCAAGGTAAATTATTACTTGGTTTTAATCGAGAAACGAACTGCTATAAATTACTGATTGTGTTTGATTCTTGTAAAAAGTTGTAAATATTGAAGGCGATCGAATATAGAGTTAAAATGTTGTAGATAGATCTAACAATATAAAGCTGAAGAGTGTGTTTTTCTTGAACGCGCTAACTTCAAGAACTACTGTGTAGTGTTCAAGTTTGGAGTCGGAACTAATTGGACTAAATTTATAATTTTATTAAATATTTTTTATACATTACTAAGTTATTTTCATTTGTAGCAGCCCGTCTTTAACCACAGTCTGTAAGAGTTGCCCTTAGTTCCAAATAGTATGTGTCCAAAAATTCCTGTGCGTCATAAACAAGTTACTACTTTTAACATACTTGTCAAAATCTAAAGCAATTGATAGGGACAGCATACATATCGTTTCTAAACACAGTGGCAACATCGCAACAAAACTTGAACGCGCTTCGAGCGCTGCTGGTAGCTCTATCGACATTGCGTGAAGCGGAGAGACGCTCGTGCTGGGGTCGACCACTTGGATCACGAGCTCTCTGGGGTCATCACGACCACGCCATAGCAAGAATCAATCGCATTGCTGACGCTATACGCATACAGGAGGTAAAGTCATGTGTAACAAACTTTTTTTCCTTTGCTTTCATTATAATGTTTATCGAAACATCAACACCGGTCATAGTTATAACTGGTACATTTTTTTTTAATTTATAACTCTTTGTTTAATTCACTTTTTCTCATATTAAAACTAAAAAGTAATATTTATTTTTATTATTAACAAAAAATTTTGAAGCCATTACCAAGATGACTGTCGAAATCAAAGCTTATACCTTTAGATAATCCCTCGAGACAGAATATGGTATAATGATGATATATATATTACCATATCATACGTACATTTAGATATTACAATAAACAAATGCAAAAAAAAAAAATCCTTGATTTATTAATATATCTAAGAATTTTATCTTAAAAGTTGTTGCAATTGCTAGCACCAAACGGGTATTAAAGTGCGCCCTACCAGAATTATATGTTTTCTTTCATGGAAAACTCAAGTCACAGTTAGATTCAAATATATATCGTTTTCCAAACATGCACCGATTTTGTCGCTACAAAATGTTTCACTACATACGATTTGAACTTTGATTTGATTTATGATTTTAATAACTCGAAGTGTTAGACAGAATATAAACTTTTAATAGTGAAGTATGAATATCAATTTATATTTCAGCCTGGACCCGAAGTGGTTCCCAAGCTTCACGATTTACCCGAGGAGTGTATAAGAGAAATTCTACTGAGGATATCGGATCACAGGGATTTAGATGTAAGTATTGTGATGTAAATAAGTAACAATAACTAGATAAGATAGTGTCTAATGGTTTTAATAAAGCTTACACTACAGAAATAAGGAATGGGATGTACGATTGGATTTTATGTCGTTATAGATGACAGTATATCAACAATGTATTGCATTTCTTTTCATAATTTGTTAGCTGTTTATTTAGCCTTTTTTAAATATTCATAAATATGGAAAGAGTTTTTGGCGGGATTTTAATCTGTCAAGTAGTGGATTTTATATTGTATTCATAATATTGTGTTTTTGGTTGTAAATTTGATGGTGTTTACGTAATATAGTTATTTTATTGTGCTTAAGTTAACTGAATAGAATATAATACCGTGGAGCATGAAATTCTGAGATGCCACAATAATTCCCTGGAAGGTTCTAACAAGGGAGCCACCATCTTGTTAGAATATGGAAATAATCACATGACGCTTGAAATATTATTAACTACACGACAATGGCAGTAAAAATCTGAAAGATTGGTTGCCAAGAATAAAGTAAAAAAAAAAGAATATGGAAAATACAAGAGTCAATAAAAACAAAAATAATAAAATAAGAATACTAGACAAGAAAAAAACGGTTCGTTAATAATTGGGATAAGGCCTTACACTACTCATACTATTAAAGGGTAAAGGTAACTTACCTCGCGGATTTAGTGCCTTTTCGATTTTATCCATTACAAACAAAAAAAAAACATTATATTCTCTCAATAATAATAATGATATAAATTAAGGATATAAAGAAATGTGTTTATTATAACAGTAGAAATAAAAGACATTTTGACACTTATTATGCTTTTGAGTAATTTGCTGATATGTATATTGTAATTTATAACAATCACACGATAATGAAATATATATTCGTTGTTCATATCGTGACTTTGAGTGTGAATAATGTGAACTGCTGTCCCTTTCACACAGGCGGCGTCGTCAGCGTGGAACGTGATGGCGACCGTGTGCTCCGAACAGCGGATCTGGCGCGAACTCGTTGACTTCCATTTCACACAGCAGCAAGTCGAGACCGCACTCACGAAACTAAAAGATGACGGCGATACGAAGGACGTGGATTGGAAAAACGTATTTCATCAACTTAGAAAGTAAGTATTGTATTTTAATATATCTATCTGCAAATCCACGTTAATATTATAAATACGAAACTCTTTGTTTGTTACGCGATTTACGATTTAGCTACGCAATCGGGCATCTTGAATAAACATTCATGCACATGTATGCAAACGCATACACGAAGTCAGGGATATAGAAAAAGATATAGTGTACCTTTTATTTAGAGGAACACATAATCGCGAGCGAGGCCGCGGGCAAAACTAGTCATTTATAAATTGAGAGGGCTCGACTCGCATCCTACTCCTAACAAATACTATAGATACGAACGTAAGTTTGTTTGTTACGTTTGTTACAGAAAAGAATATTAGCTATCTTCCATTCCGCTAAAAAGTAGATACTAGATATTAAGTAAAGATTTAAATCTATAACGCGAAATCTCAAACTAAAACTAATTCTACTATATTTCTTCATGTAAAATATTTATAACGGCAAATCACACAGAGACGGACACAGAGACGGGCGCTCCGACACCCGATTAGGCCTCCCACGGCAGTGGCTCAAGCCTAGGTTCGATCCCTCAGTAGGGAGCCCTTGAGTGCGTTGCTTGCGCGATACGGTGACACACAAATATACATCACTGCTACAACACTACACGATCACCCCCACACACGTGCGCGCCTATACGCTTACACATGAAAGTGGAGGGGTTTACCTTTTTCCCTCATCGAACTGAAAAACTCTTAATTTTCCGATAATAAATATATGGAAGAGTTGTTGAGGTGTGTATGCTTGGTACACATATACGTTTCAACAACTCATACATATATGAATAGTTAGCTAGGTTAGCTAAGATAGGTCGCGATTTTGCATGCAACAGGCAACGGCCAAGCCGAGGTGTGCCGTGCACCCTTGAGCTGGTTGCCAAATTAAATCGGCTGAGTGCCTTAAGCGCTCGCCTTAGTAGTCCGGTGAAGCTGTTAAGACCTCGCTGGGTCCATAGCGTAGACATTTCGAAAAAAAAAAAAAAAAACGCACGCTCCGACACGGGATATTGTGGATTACAACCTAAATATAGCGACTACCACAACCGAAGCGGCAAAAGACCTACAGGAGAAACTGATGCAGGCACACGGCAAAAAAGCAGAAAAGCGTGCACGCACCATGGCGTCCATATTAGTAAATGGTTTCAGAGAGCATGATAAACGTCCAAGGTTAATCGTGGATGAGGCTCTCATGAACCATTTCGGAGCAATCCTGACTGCCGGTCGGTTGGCGGAAGCAAGCGAAATTCTCCTCATTGGAGATATCAACCAACTACCCTACATCGACCGGGAAAATTTATTTCGGATGGTATATACCAGACCAACCGCCGTAGCCAATATTGACAAACAGCTCACTTGCACTTACAGGAACCCGATGGATGTAGCCTATGTACTGAGTCAAGTATACGACGGTATATATTCACCGAAACCGATAGTAAGATCTCTGAGCGTCAGGGGCTATCAGGGCGAACGAATACCTTCAAACACTCCCGATACTCTCTTCCTGGTACACACACAGGAGGAGAAAAATGCCCTGATTAAAAAGGGCTACATGGTAGGGGAAGGATCGCGCGTTCTGACAGTCCATAAATCCCAGGGACTGACCTTCAAATCGGTGGTGATCCTATAAACAAAGAGCAGAAGGGTACAAATCCACGATAGCGTTTCACATGCTATAGTGGCAATATCTAGGCACACCGACACCTGTGTCTATTATACCGACGTGACTGACGACGCGATAAGTAGGTTCATTCGTCGGGCCGTGGACGCTCCGGCACGGGATATTGTGGATTACAACCTAAAAATGGCCATAAAGAATGGAAATGCAAGCGCTATAAAAACAATAACGTCATTAAAACAAAAAAAAAGTTAATAATAATTAAACAGTGAATATTTAATAAACTACTACTAATAATAATATATATATATATGCTCACGGATACGATTTTTACG
>JACEII010000047.1:3423458-3467732 GCA_014332785.1 Antheraea mylitta
AAAAAAAAAAAAACCTAAATATGACCATAAAGAATGGAAATGCAAACGCTATAAAAACAATAACGTCATTAAAGACAGTTAATATTTAATAAAATACTATTTAAAATAAAAACGCTCACGGATACGATTTTAACGTATACAAAATACTACATGTAAGCAAAAAAAAGTTGCGGACCAAGAGTCTGCAGAATAACATAACAATAAAAAAACACAGAGTGGTGGCATGGCGATGCGTCACCACAGCGTGCCTTCAACGCTATATGATCTTGAATTTAATGAGTATAAATGTTTGTTTAATAAACAGTCAACTTTTTCTTGAAAAATATCCTAATATTTTATTATTGATTATGCCATATATATTTTCTGTGGCAAACTACACTTCTATGCATATTACCTGTAAAAAATAATTACGATGTTTGACACTTACCAAGCGTCCCGCGACGATTCGCATTTTTACTTTAGAATATACATTATTACTACATCGAATTTGGTGCTTATTATAACTGTTTCTATGGTAGAGCAATCTACATATTATTAATCATCATATTCGCCATAGTTCGTATGTATAGGAAATAGAACAATGGTTTAAACAATAATATGGTTCTTTCTGTGGGAACACGAGAACCCTAAATTAGTAGTGAAGATAATAATAATGAAGTGTTCCTTTCATAATGCAAACCGTAACACATTCGTTCGTTAACGTCAGGGAGTTAGACCGCCCCGGTGTTCATCCTTGACCGAAAACAAAGCTTCACTCTGTGTAAAGAAAGATACAGACTGATATAGGTACATATGTACAATCGTAATGTACTTGGCACTAATGTATTATAACAAACATAATATATGTATTTTATTAAAGATATCACGAACTTAAAACGTGTAATAAGGATTAAAATCAAATCCAATTCGTAAATAACAGTTTCTTGAGTTTTTGATGGGATCCTAGTCTGCCATGTAGAGGATTTTATTGATAATCTTGTATTTAATTCTATAGTTTGTAATATTGATGTTCCACGTAGGTGATATAGCTTGATTATTGTGAACAAGTAGATGGGATGAGATACCCTAAAAACTCCCATAGCGATTTCAAAGGTCGAGAAACCCGGAGTCATGTTTCAAACATGTGATAATACTAAAAGAACGTTGACTCTGTTTCCTCACGATATTTTCCTTTCACTGTCAGCTGAAAGTGTTACCAATTTAAATTAGTAAATGTAAGCAAGTTCAGAAAAATAAATTGGTACACCAAGCTACACGCCATGCTATACAATCTTACTAATTCAACCTAATTATATATGATAAATAAAAAGCTGTAGATACGTCCGAAATACTACGACAGCGTCTTGTTAAAACTTGGCTAGCTAGCAAATGTAATCTAGCCCCGCCAATCCGCCCATATCTAAGCAACATACCACCGATATTGAGAATATGCCATCTTACTTCCACAATTTGTCTAAGACTGGCTGGCGTTACAATATTACGTTATCGTGTCATTTTTTTTTTTTTGTCAAAATAGCATGTTCGTAACCTATCTATAGCTTTTTATTTACATTGATACAACCAACTAAATCATCGTAATAACCATGACGAAGTTGTTAATAGAAATAATTTATTACCAGGCTAAAAAAAGAACGGATAGATGATGTATAGTTTATTGTCATTATTAGTTATTTTTATATTTCCGTATTGCTTAATTCTTAGACGTTATTTCGCCTAACTATTTTGGTGGTTAATTAAATCCAGTACTTACGTATTTATTTAGAATCCTCAAATAGACCATGTGTTGTTGAGTATTATTCTGACTACAGTTGAAAGTCAGCCTTTTTTTTAAAAACAAATCGTTAATTATAATAGAGTCGAATGGTTTTTTTTAAATAATACTTATTTCTCAGGATATACGGCTTACGAGAAGACACACAATATGCGGAAACTCTGTCGTTATGTCGACATTGTAAGTGTCTGTTCTGGCGATCTCTTGGACATCCCTGTATTGCTGACCAAGTATGTCGTAATTATAATTGCATAGTTTAAAAGAATAATTCATTTTTTTTATGTTAAATATGTCCTTTTTTTTAAGGTTTTATGATAAAATATAAAAATTACGTTATACTGATTATATTTATTCACAAGAAAATTATCAATTATATACAATGTTGTGATGTTTTAGTGTCCAGAATACCGCGAACGCCTCAGGGAAGCTGGTGGCCCTCTACCACCGTCACCAGTTCCACCAGCAGCCTTCCTCAAGTTCTTCTCGCTTTAAATGCAAATTAACGAGAATGGAGAGTCTAGTAAAAGCAAAATGGAAAGTACTAGAATTTTGACTGTCAAAGAATTTCTATTTCATTCGGATACACGTACCTACCGTAGCGAATTTAAAAGTAACCGGCCTGTTATTTATAGAAAATAATGACATAAATTACTTATATATATCGACGTTAAATAAAAAAATAAAAAAATTTATACTCATATGTTTGTGATATTATGAAACTGTATGAAAAATTGTCAGTGTTCAAATTAGAAAATAAAAATATTTAAATTTGTTCATATATTATTTAGTGTATCTGAATGAAAACAGGTTATATACGAATAGATAATAGACTTATTTCAAAAAATGATAAACGACTGACACAGATGGATCTCGGGCAGAAAGGCCTAAACTCAAATAATAACACTAAAGTTACAAATTTAATTGCAAGTGTGAATTAATTAACATACAAAATTAAAACTTGTTGTGATGATGTGTTCCATTTTTAAATATTCATTTCATTTTTTTTAAATAATTTATTACCAGTACGAAAAATACTTTCTTTACTTTTGGAATAAATCATTTAATTCTATGCTTTATAACATACTCAAAATGATAATTTGTAGCTCGTAAGACCAGTGACCTGGGAATCTACAAGTGTAACTATTTGTTTTATTGTATACATTAGTGTTTTTTATTTAAGGATTGAACTATGTATATAATCGTTTTGCATATACTAACGCTTGTTAACATAAAAAAATGTGATATTACCAAAATTTTGAAAGTTTAAATTTGTTTGAAACTATTTATACTTGGTGTGTTAATAATTGTGGTTATTAAGTTTAATGCAGAATTGGAATGTAAAATTACTCCATAGGTTTACTTAATTACGTTTTTATAATTGTCTAATTACATAAATCTAATTTATACAACTAAGAAGTTTAATATTTTCTTAACATTATTGCTTTAATGAAATTGACATAATTATTGTTTGATGTTTTTTGTTGTAAACCATGTACAAAATAAAATCTTTAAAAATTATGTTCAAAAGATTAAAATATGCAGCTTATTTCAACAAATTAAGTTATTAATTTTATCAAAACTTATACTTTATATTTATATCAGGTGAAAGGTTAGACACTTGCAGTATTCTAAGATATGACAGTCCATGGTCACATTTAACATACAACATAATGACATTAAAACAAATACTAATAAACAACCAAGAAAACGTAAATTAAAGTTTGTTCTAAGATTTCCAAAAGTATAGCTACAAACGTGTAAATAAAAAAAACTTTAGTGCAATGACCAATGCCAAAAACTACAATGGACGAGCCGGAATTAATACCTTTCGTTAATAAACCGAGCAATAAACGCTTTTGTTCAGTTCCCACATTCCCTTTCAAATTAAAGTGAAATCACCCGAAGGTCATTGACACTGTGCTTTAACATAGACGCATAAAGGATTGTATATATTTTTGTATTTTTTTAGATAATTAGGTCAAATATTAAGCAATTATTTTTTTAGTTGATATAAAACGGGATTAGTGTGCAAAATGTCCTCCAGAAATATTGCTACTGTCTAAACAATCACCTGGTATATTGTAACGGTTTCCATAGAAAGGAAATGCTAATTTATTGGTATTATGTTCCAGAACAATCTTATGATTACTGTTATGTCAAATCTATGAAAATACTTATGTAGTAAAGATTTAATTGTTACAAAAGAAAATTAATCTAATAGCAGCTAATAAAATTAGAAACTTTGTATGATAAATCTTATTTTTGTGGCCTAGAAAAATCCATTTTCAATAAAAAAAAATTATATAAATAATAACAGAGTTATATAAGAAACTAATATACAAATATCCTATTATGTAGTGGAAATATGTTCTGAGAATTCTATGTAGATAAAATGATTAATACAAATTACAAAATTAAATTTAATGTTCTATGGTGACATTGATTTTATAATTTTTTTCAAAAAGGCTTCTTTAATCTATTTAGTCTTTATTGGTTATAAAATGATAACAAAAAAAAAGCATATGATATTCTCGGTAGTGAAGTAGTTGTTAATATTGTGATATATTATGAAGAATTACATAATACTATTAATATAAGCATTTGACAGTCCTAAGATGCTAATCTAGGAATAAGGTTTTGTCAAACACTTTACAGACTAACAAAATAGTAGTTTGATATAACATTGTAGTATTTCTTAAAAATAAAAAAGGTTAATAATAGTAGAATACAGTGTGACAAAACCTTATGTAGTTGATTATGACATAATGCAGCTTACCTACTTACTATGTCATTTCTAATCTGTGATTTTTTGTTTGTCCAAGGAATTGTTTTTCTTGCTTGTGTTCTCTCTGTATTGTGGTACTATATTATAGTATTTAAAAATAAACTTATTTTCAATACGAATTTTTATTTTTATATTAATATAAACAAGCTTCTGTCCGCGGAGAAGAGTTACTTTAGCCTATCACTAAGCAGCGGAAGCTTTCAAAAGGAAATATATACCCGATTTTGAAACATTCTTCATTGTTGCTTCGCTCCTATAGGTCTCAGTGTGATGATATATGTATAGCCTTCCTTGATAAATGAGTTATAAGAATTATTCAAATCAGATCAGTAATTCCTGAGATTATCCCCTACAATCTCACAAGCTATACCATTTTATATTAGTATAGATGTTACACTATTAGAATTTTGTTAATCATCAAGCAGTAAAATGCCTCAATTTTTTACCATCTTCATTATCATATACCATAGATAATTTGGCAAAATCCAATTAAACTATACACAGTAATATAATCAAATAGTATATTTATGCATAGACTAATCTAGGAATAGAGGTGAAATAGTTTTGATGATACTTTTGTCATTTAAAGAACAAAGTCTTATACTGTCATCAAAAACATTAAAGGGATTAATAGCTTTTTGCATTTTTAGTTTATGTACTGGCAAACTTAATACCACGAGGCATTTTCTTCTAGCTAATAAACAGTATTATAAAAAGTTATTGTAGGCATAAAAGAAGCAATAGAAAATATAACATTAAAATTAACTTAACACTAGAACATCATAAGAGTAAATAAATAGTTCAAAATAAAGAAGAGGATATACTGGAATAACAATGTTACACAACAAACAGCAGCAAAATACCTATTAATCCATATAAAACATACAAGTAACATAAAACTAAAAACATTTCCACAAGAACAAAATCTTAGACATCAACTAGATATGCAACAAAATTACACTATATATTTAAGGAGAATTATAATAAGGTTTGTAAATAAATATTGACACACCAAACATCGGAAGACCTCAAATTGCTCTACCTACAATTTAGAGGCCAGTATAAGGAATGGGATTGCAATATTCTGTTTATTCAATGATTTTTTATTATTATTATTTTCTATTGTAAGATGTTCCATTGTTTCTTGAATGTATGACAGTAGCATGTTCTTTTTGAACAAACCCTCGATAAAAACAAAAGAGGAAATGAAAACACACATTGTGTTAACAGAACTAACTTGATTTCCAGGAAGGAAGTTTTTGATCATCTATTAATTTATATATGCAAAACTGATACAAATTTTAAACATCAGTGTAATAAACTCATTTTGTTGTGATTATAATTGTAATAGATGATATTAAATGTTCAATATTGTTTATTTGCATACGTTAAGACGTACATGTTGAACAAAACTACAATTAAGTTTAGGTCATTTTTATATATTACTATATACAATCATATTTATAATTTTTGAGATCATAATGAACTTTTTAAAGCCTTAAATATTTATGAGAGTTGATTCTTCACTTTTTCACAATGTCTCACTAAATCTTTCAATTTATACACCAAGTCTTGTAATTGTTGACTTCCACATGTGAATGTTAGATCGTTGCCTTCGTCTGTTTTCAATATCACTGTATACAATAAATTATCCGATCCGATTCCAGGCGTATTTGTTAAAACTTCAAGTTTCCATTCAACGTCTACGATTTTGGGTAAAATGCTGTTATCAAAACCTTTATTTGTTTCCATAATGATAAACAATAGTCTTTAGATATCCAATGTGAAATATATGTATACAATTACATTTGAATTTATCTGAATTCTGATTATTCGTGCAAGAAACAGCAAGATAACCTTATGAAACCGTATCTATGTTTTGTAGCATAGATTTTGTAGTGTGGAATGTGGATTACGGTTTGGATGGATGACAACTTTCGTAATTTGTTTCGGCCATTTCAGGAGTGTGACATAATTGACATTTAAGATCAAAGACAAAATTATTTCTTTTTTCCGTACATAGCATATTGAAATAAATACATACATGAGATTATGTTATGTATTTTATTCATTATTTTTTCAACTGAAACAGATTTCAGTCGATTTTAAAGAAATGTATTTTTATTTCACCTCGTAAATGTAATTGTTGGTGGGATATTAGTCTGTCATGTCGTGGCTCTCATATTTTATTCATAATCTTGTATTATTTGACTATATTTTGTAATATTGGTGGTGTTTTATGTAATATACTTTGGTTACAGCGCACAAGTACAATGGATGGGAAATAATATCACGGAGCATGAATTCAGAGATGCCACAAAAACTCCCTAAAAAATTCTAACAAGACGACCACCAGCTTGTTAATCCATTGAATGATCGCAAGAGTATTATTTTTTTCGAAATGAAAACGCTGTTGACCTGGAAAGATCTTTACAGCTTCACCGAACTACCAAGGCGAGCGCTGAAGGTACTCAGCCGATTTGGGATGCTTGGTCGACTAACTGTAGGTTGCACGGCACACATCGGCTTGGGCTGTCGCCCAGACATAAGGCATCTCCAGGTCCCTGTGGAGATCCTTATTCCGGACGTACCATGGGGAACCGGTGATTTTACGTAGGATTCGGTTCTGGAGAACCTGCAACTTATGAATACGATTTTGCGCATGTGCAAAGACCGGACAACTGACGTATAATCGGACGGAAACATGATCGCAAGAAACTTGTAATAATATGTACTCGACAATGGCACTAATAATCTAGTAGAGGATTGGTTGCCATAAACGAAATAAATATATATAAAAGAACAAAAATAAATATTTTTCCAATTAAAACAGAGTTTTGACGATATTAAAAAATAATATTTGCATTTTATTTATACTAATATTAGAATATACATATATAATATTATTAAAGAGGTAGAGTTTGTGATCTTGTAGGGGTAATCTCGGGACCTACCGGTCCCGATTTGAAAAATTCTTTCAATGTTATATAGCTCATTTATCGAGAATGGTTATAGGCTATATCATCACGCTAAGACCAATAGGAGCGCAGCATCAATGAAGAATGTTTCAAAATCGGTTTTTTTTCTCTTGAGAGCTTCTGCTGCGTGTTAGAAATAAAGAATATTCTTATTCCACGCAAACGAAGTCGCGCGCAGAGGCTAGTGTTAGTAGACAAACCAAAACCATAGACGATATACGAGAATCTTATTCTACTTATCTCCCGGTTATAGAAAGGGTTGTCAATAAAACGCTTTTATGTTAATCTTCATTTATTAGAAAGTATGTAGTTAGTACGCCAACAACTATATGAAAATTGAACATAATCATAACAATAATTTACATTTACACATCAGAAATATTTTATCTTTGTTTAATTTTTATTCAATAAAAATTATTACGGTGAAAATCACAATAATATATAGAGTTAAGCTTAACATAACAACACTCATTTTAACTATTAATAAAATTAACTATTCTAGTTAACAATTTGTTTATTCCATTTTTTTTATGGTTAATCTATTTCGGAGGGAGTGAAGGCTTATTTCCAAGTTTAAAGGCCATTTAATACGAATTATCCAAAACAACAATTTTCTTATTGTAATTTAGACATGGTAAATATCATAAGAATAAAACCACATCAGAGATTCTAGAAAAAATGTATTCTACAAATGTACAAGCACTCTTCTTTTTGTAACCAAATGCTACTCAGTGTTTTAACATAACGACGTCACAACATTTATATTAAAAAAAATTATCACTAAACGATATTTTATATATTAAAATTTCATCAAAAATAGTCAGTTATATGTTACAAGCTTATTTTTTAGCACCAATTCAGTTAGTAACATTTCTTTGATCGGAATAATAATAGGTATTAGCGAATTCATCAAATTCCCACGTCTTGATTACAGATTAAGAGAATATATGTTAATTTACTACCATAAAAGTAAAAAATAATCAACATTATAGGTATTACAAGATATTTTATGATTACATTATAATTATTACATTTTATACTCTTGTCAACAACTCTTAAAGGGATTTTAATCGTTTTTGATGTTTTTCATGAGATAATAATTTAGATTACATATTATATCAGAACACAACCAAATAAAACAACGAATTAAACATACTGATATATCATATTAACTTCTTTTCATATTTTTATAAATCATTACATTTCTTGATGGCACTATACACGTGTATACAAATTATATTGGATTTATTAATTGACTGAATATATTAAATTTATATTAAAATAAAAATCGTCATTAACTTATTTCACTCAGCAATTGTTCAGATAAGTATATCTTATAAAATCTATAATAAATATCAAAACACATCAGGCACTTCATCATTCAATTTAGGCTTTGTATTATTATATAATAATATATGTTTATAGATACAGGATATATGTCAACCTTACAGGATTAAATATATTTTTTATATTTTTTTAAGGCCACTAGATACTTGTCCTTTAAGCCTAAGTTCATACTACTTCTTCAAATCTTGAACATCACAGTAACACGATGGTGGCTCCCTTGTTAGAAATGGCGAGTTTTTGCAGGAACCTCAAAATATTGTTTTTTATTATTATTTACTATTCATTCCACCTACACTCAAGAAACAAACTCTATAATATAAAATGCCACCAATATTACATGACATAGGGTCAAATAATTGTTATTATTTTTTTATTGCAGTCTGGCAAAGAAACAGCACTATACCTGACGAAAAAAACTATTTATTTATATCACTGTATGGGTAAATAGAGTATCCATCTTATATTATTATTGCTTGATTGAAACCTCTATTTATCACAGAGAGAATCAATTTATGTTGAAAATTGAAGCCAAAAATTTGTTAATCCTTAGCACAAAAGTCATTAAATGAGTAGTTAAAGACATGACAGATTAAGATCCCACCAAAAACTCTCCCAAAAATTGTTAGTAACAACAGGTATACCTTACTTAACGCTTCATTTTCTCCAGAATCGGTAGGATCATTTCGAAAGATGGTCTTTTCCCGGGATCTTCATTCATACAGATCCGGATGAGTTTACTGATGTGTGGTGAAACACCGGGAGGGATGGTCAGTCGGAGTCCTTCTAGAGCAATCTTCATACCACATTCCATTGGTGACAGGTCAGCGAATGGAACCTGTTAGTTGATTAATTTATTTATGATTAAGAATGTAAATAAATATGTGTCTGTACTTTTTAGGTTAAAAAAATATGATTATATTATATTTTAAAATAAGCAATAAAATATGTTTCAATCAAATTTTCTAGAAATGTCTGTCTGTCCATAATTTGTAAGTAATTACTTAATTGTAGTTACTTATTTGTAAATATTACTGCTAAAATTATGCATTTACGATATAAGCTCTTCAAGAAAATCATAAAGCATATCTAAAAGTAACATTTAGTCTTTCTTTATCATTAAAATCGGTTCCATCTATTAAGGGTTAATGTAATTATAATGACGACTACGAGAGAAAAGTAAATAAGTAAACGGACTTAATACATTCTAATGATTTTATTAATCACTGTGTTTTTACATAAAGTTTCATACATATGAAGTGGCGAGCACAGCTAATATTTTAAATATGATTTACTTATTTATTTGATGATAGATGATTGCTAATACGTCTACGAGTATATCACACACTGTATCAAATTTTTTGGAATTTTGATCACAATAAATATTTTCTAAAGATAATTTATTGATTTGTAGCCAGTTGGCGAGTCGGTATTCATAACAATGTACTGACTTAGCAGATACTATTTTATCAGGCAAAATATAAACCAAAACTAAAAAAACATACACTGTGACTGTTTAAAAAGCGACAACCTTCAATCGTGTGATAGTATATATTCATATTTAACAAAATATTAATATCATAACCTAAGTTCAAGTTTATTCTAAGACTCAAAGGTATAAATAAACCTAATGGGTATAAACCTAGGTCGAATGAGCGATGAGAAAACCTGCAAGCGGCGTCCCGGAACCTTCGATAATAAAACGGATAATAAACCCTTTTATTTGTTCAAGCTTTGAACCCAGTATGTTAACCTAATACTAAGCAATAAAATTCTTTAGTAATTTCAACCTGTTAGGAAAATTCTTAAAGTAGCGCACAATTCTTTCCACTCACCAGCAAATTAATCGACTAGTGGGGACATTACTAAATCAAGATGTCCATTGAAATAAGATGTTAATGATGAAAATCAACATTAAATTGGTGGTAGAATGTATTGGCTATTTTTGATGTATAACATCTTTTTTCTCGGTTATTCGATATATTTTGTGAGAGTGATGTTGGTGTTATTTGAATAAATATTTTAGTACGGATCTTTTTAAAACTTTTAGGTCAATTCCAGTTATTGTCACTATAATATTTACCATTGTGTTTAAAAAAAATCTCAGTTTGAAAGATATAACTATTTGGTTAACAAAATTATTTCCAATCATACCCAATTTTTTTTTCAGCATTTAAATTACTATTGCGTATATACCACACTAGAATTAAACTTAAGCGATCAAGCGCGCTTTTTAATATAGAATTACATATATTTTCATGTTTAGAATATATTTCACCAATATATGACGAATAAATTGACTTGATATATATTTCATCTAAATTTCATAGTAGGATAATATGTCAGATGTCATATGCAATGCTTGCTCGTTTATTTAAATATTTTATAAGGCTCTGGCATACATACCTCTCTGGTAGCGAGTTCCCAGAGCAGTATGGCGAAGCTCCACATATCAGCAGCCTCCCAGTTCCGTTTAGCTGCCGGCTTCAGGAGTGCCTCAGGAGCCATCCACGCTGGTGCATACACTCTGCCCTTCTCTTGGAAAGAGAACTTTGCATCAGCCATGTTGATGCGAGCCGTCAGGTCTTCATCAATCTGTTTATTTATGAATAATAACTTATTTAAATGGAATAGAAAATAAAAATAACACCAAACCACCAATCTCTCTATTATTAATGAATATCTTTTGCGGAATTGTGACATCATTTCATAGTTACCATGGACTAAATTTAAAAAAGAGTGCACTTTTTTTCGAAATGTCTACGCTATTGACCCAGCAAGGTCTTAACAGCTTCACCGGACTACAAAAAAGAGTGCACAAAAGTTTAATCAACTATATATAGGGAGTTTTTGGCGGGATCTCAGTCTGTCATGTAGTGGATTTTATATTTTATTCATAATCTTGTGTTATTAGACTCTATACTTTGTAAATTTGGTGGTGTTTTGTGTAATATAGTTAGTTTATTGTGCATAAGTGAAGTGAATGGAAAATAATACCACGGAGCATGAAATTCTGAGATGCCACAGGAACTCCCTGGAAGGTTCTAACAAGGGATCCATCATCTTGTTAGGGTGTTGACTGACACGACGCTTATTATTGAAATGATTGCACGATGCTTGTAATATTATTGACTACGTGACAATGGCAGTAATAATCTAAATGATTGATTGACAAAAATAAAGATAAAAAAAAAAAACTATATATATTATGATAGTGTAAAAAGAATATATTGCACCTGGTTTCATTTGATTATATATATAGAAAGAAAGGGCTTTATTTTACTAAAAAAAAAGCATTCTGTGCCCTTATCGGTACCAGTGACAAACTGAATGGTAAACTTTCGCCAAAATAGAATCGGCTGAGTGCCTTAAGCGCTCAGTGAAGCTGTTAAGACCTTGCTGGGTCAATAGTGTAGACATTTCGAAAAAAAAAAATAATAAAAAAATGGTAAACTTTCATGACCATCGGTTGTATAGTTAAGATATGAATGCATAATGAATGAACTCATATTTGTGTTTATTAGTTTAACTTTGCAACATACTTTCAAGTTTGGTGCTTTGTCACGATGCCCTAACCTAGTCAGCTAGTCGAAATAGACACCGTTAATAGAAATACATATGACTATACTAGTTACGCAGGCACAAATATTAAACCATCCATAACACGGATCTTTGTGTGGTGAGAATTGAATGTTTTACATTGTATACGCCAATAACCAAATAAAGCTACTGGAGAAAGGTTAACAGTAGTGCCTTACGGCGACCTTCGCACTTTGGAAACTCTTTTGTTTGGGATAAAGTATGTGAATGTAAACGTGTATAAGCGTAATGGTTGCAGGCGAGGACAAGGGAAAGGGCTAGGGATAGAAAAAGGGCCAAGGCGAGGGAAAAGGTGAAGAGATGGGCCTGGGAGAGGGAGATGATGAGGTAGAGAGAAAGAGATGTAGGTGGTAGAGTCATGCTGAAGGTATTGTTGGCTTCAGCATGAATGGGTGTGCTCGTCCAGGGTAGTACTACCCTCTCATAGGCTGGCGACGTACTTGCGACTACCCTGGTGTTGCAAAAGTCTATGGACAGTGGTGATCACTTAACATCAGATAATCCACATGTTCGTTTGCCTCTTATGATATGAAAAAAAAGGTAGACGGAAAGGTCAAGGGGGAGAGCGAGAATCTGGGAAAGAGCGAGGGAGAGGATGATGTAAAGGGAAAGGTCAAGGGAGAGAGCGAGGATCTGGGAAAGGGAGAGGATGAGGGAAAGTGTCAGGGAAAAGGAGAGGGTGAGGGAAAGGGCTCGGGGAGGATGTGGGAAAGGACTCCGGAGAAGACGTGGGAAAGGGGTCGGGGGAGGATGTGAGAAAGGGGTCGGGGGAGGATGTGGGAGGGGGCACGGTACCATGATGTGCTTGCTGTTGAGGTGGTAGGCGGGCAGCACGGTGTCGCGGTGCAGCGAGTGCAGGTAGCGCATGCCCTGCGCCACGTCGTGCGCGAGCCGCAGCGCCGCCGCCGCGTCCACCACCACGCGTCCCCCCGCGCCCCCGCCACCGTGCAGCAGCGCATGCAGCGAGCCCCACGACATGTACTGCGAGATCACCACCAGCGACGGCGGCGACACGCAGCAACCCACCTACACACACACATTTCGCTTGAACAATTGAAAAATTAATTGAGAATAATTAAAGACATTATGCAATGCGCCATAGTAAATACGGAACTACATGGTTACCTCGAAATTGCAACATTTAAGGAGGAAATATGAAGGTTTTGTGCAGCCTATGATAAAAATAAACTGGAACTGCATTGAAATCATCTAGTGACAAAACTGACAGATACAAATACAAATAATCCTTCATCGCGACTTAAGAGGATACGATTAGCCTTAATCTGACCATTCTATATGAAGTTATGACACATCATTGGATGTGAGATAATTTTCTCTAGGTTTAGCATGTTTCTGTTTTTGGCTACATTACACCAGATGACATTGAGATCAAATATTAAAGTTTATGTACATAATTCAAATATATATTCTCATATATTTACAGGCGTAAAGAAATAATATTTTGGTATAAATTAGTTAATACAAACTCACCACGGGCAATATGTTCGGATGTGAGAATATACGTAGTTTAGGGAACTCTTCGTTGAAGTCGCGCTGTACCCGCGGTGTACATTCGCGTATGGCTAGAATTTTCGCCACTATATCGTTTTTTTGCCATCTGCCACGCCACGTTTCACCTGCGATAATATAATTTACTATACAGATATATTTTTGACGAGGTGCATGATCCAGTTAAGCAATATGAAAATTTTACATAACAATGTCCTTAAGCTTGTCAAATATTGTTAGGGTTCGAAAAAAGTTGTACTTATAGAGGAGAAAATCACGACTATCATACATTGGATGCAACACCCACAATAGTGACACATTTACATATCTCACATTAATAGTGTATTTATTTTTATTTTGTCGTGTTTCTGGATCAGTTACTCGATATATAGTATCCTAGAAGCTTGCATGCTAACATCACAGTGCTAATTGCCAATAGATTGCAGATTTCTCGGTTTGTCAAATTAAATGTATGCTATTACTGAATTTATTCCAACATAAATTCCCAAATTAATAACTTATACCTATATAAAGAAATTATGAAAAATAAACTAGGCATTCAAATCAAAAAGAAGACGTTTGATACCTGTATCCTGTCCTGCACCACATATGGCTGTGAAACCTGGGCTTTGACAAAACGCCTAAGGGGCATACTAGTAAAATGTAAGAAAGGTATGGAAAGGAGTATGTTAGGACTAAAACAAATGGATAAAGTTAGAACGGCATGGAACGAAACTAACAGATATTTTGACACGCATCGACCAACTAAAATGGAGGTGGACTGGACATATGCTCCGATACAACAAAGAAAAGTGGAGTAAGCAAGTAACCGTTTGGTATCCAAGGGATGACGCGAGAAGTAGAGGTTGCCAACCAAAAAGATGGGAAGACGATTTTAAAATGACCTTAGGACCCCTTTGGACAAGAGTGGCGGCTGACAGAAAACAATGGAAAGAGTTAGAGGAGGCCTTGTCATTAGGCACACCGAAATACGTGATATTTTATAGTTTTGTCATAATACTAATGTCAAAAATTTCGGAAAATAAAAGGCTTTATTATCATCTATACTAATATTATAAAGAGGTAAAGTTCGTGAGTTTATGACGTTGTGATGTTGTGACGTTGTAGGGGGTAATCTTAGGAACTACTGGTCTGATTTGAATAATTCTTTCAGTGTTCTATAGATCATTCATCGAGAACGGTTATAGGCTATATATGGCAACTACAATGGCTAAAGGGGGGTGGTAGGGTTTTTCAGCCCGACTGGGTCGCAACCACCATGCATATAGCGAAAAAGCCCGTCATAGTGACTCGCTTCTGCGCGTCGTGTTTCGGGATCAGCCTGTGCATATCCAGTACCGGGTGACTTTCGTCATTATGGCCGGCATGACAGCGGCGACCGGCGATGGATAATCTCTCTCGGTGGTTGCCGATGTTTTTGGATTGTACTATGCTTAACATCAGGCATGGTGCAGTCACTATGTCGTGATCGATAAAAAAAAAATATCATCACGCTAAGACCAATAGTAGCGGAGCACAGATGAAAAATCTTTCAAAATCGGGATGTTTTTTCCTTTTGAGAACTGCTGCGTGTTAGTGTATTTATTTCACGCGAACGAAGTCGCGGGCAGAGGCTAGTTATTATATAAAGAAAGGGAAATTAAAGGGACTGTCTATTTTTTACCATTCAAAAAAATGATGGTAACCAGCTATATAGAAAAACCTCGAATTGCAAATAAATCACTTTTTTTATTCCAAAATCTGTCATTTGCTCAAACTCCAAAACAAAACAAAAACTCCTCAAATTTAGGGGTAGTATACTGATGTGTTTATAAGATCATTAATTTATATTATATTGGATAAAATTATAGAAAAAAAGTTTGATAAAATAACAGACACATTGTGTAATACTTGAACATGAAAACTCTTTACGACCTCCTTCACATTAATTTAATTTGTTCTTACTATCAATTAAATTATTTTCGAAAAGGAATCATTAGTTCCACAGATTACCTATTACTGATATATAAATTTTATCACTTTAAATATTAATATAATATTTAATTAACCTGATGGTGTGACAGCAATCCTCGTATGAAGGGCCAGTTCGCTAATATTAATACCCTTGTGGCGAGAGAGTGTCGCATCACGACTGCGTGTTTTCAGTCCCAACCACGACTGATCTTTAAACTGGATCTTCTTGAGGTCTTGTCCTTGTTGTGTCGCTAATTCGTGCAGTCTGTTAAATTTGTAATCACTTAAATAGAGGAATTTAGGACAATATTGGTAACCCAACATAAATGTTTACATTGTATTAGCAACACCAACAAGCTGTCATAATTTGTCAGTGTCCTGTTTGGTTCCCTTTTTTGTACTGTACACAGGACAGTTATATAACAAATGAGTTTAAGTCAAGTTCAGCCATGCGAAAATCAATTTCAAAAACCAATACCAACATCTATTATTACATCCAGAATAATAACTTTGTCGTAAATCTAAGGAATATGGCAGTAGTGGTAAAATGTAGACAAATTAACAGCAAAATTCCCACAAATAAGATAGATACAACTTTACTATTATTGCAGTAAACGTTAAATAAAAAATGTCTGTGATTTTGATAATTAGAACATTGAATATATTAAAATTTAAAGAAACTTCCTGATCACTTTAGGTAACAGGAATTATTTGGGATTTTGGGATTAATTAAGGGAAATCTTTTATAAATGATAATTTTTTTAATGAAGCTTATAGTAAAACATTGAATCTTCTTAAGTTTTTGTTTAAAATGATCACTATACTTCCGATAATCTAATTTACAAAGTAAAAAATTACCTCTGTACAAGTTGTCCTCTAGTCTTGTCCAATGGCGTGTCTCCGTCTTTATTAGCGAGGGATATAAGAGCTCCGGCCAATACAAGATCCTCAGCTATAGCGCTGTAGCCCCAGAAGCAAGCGTAGTGTAATGGGGAGTTGCCATGCTCATTAGTGAAATTGACATCAACTCTGTTTTGCAGTAACTGGAACAATTTTCAATTATGTTTATATTTAGAAGCTTCCAGAGACCCTTAGTAGGACTGTTAACATTATTATTCTTCTGTAATCTGTAATTTGATATAGAATAAAGACAACAATTCAAATTTATTGTAAAGTTATTAACCTCTTTACATGGCACTTAAACTCACAATCTCGCAAATCGATATTATCTTTTCCGACATTGGGACAAGGCTATATAATAATCAGACAAACTGGAATTTATTTCGATCCCTGGTTGAGGACTCCTTGGAGTTAAAGATCTCCCTAAAAAATGAGGATGAGATTGATGATGCAGTCCTAAAACTTACAGTTGCAGTACAGAAAGCTTGTTGGAATAACACAGAAGAGATAAAACCTAAGAATGTAAGACAGACTTATGTACCACGCAAAATTAAAGAAATAATCGTGGAGAAAAGGAGGCTACGAAGAGTGTGGGCACTTGAGTCGGCATCCCCATGACAAGAGGACATACAATAATTATGGTAAAATCCTAAAACAAACAATAAAAGAAATTGAAAACGCCACAATTGAGTCAAACCTATTGTCGCTAACTGCTGCTGCAAATACAGACTACTCCCTCTGGAAGGCGTGCAAAAGTAAGAACCAGCCAATAAACCCAAAGCCACCTATACGACTAGAAGGAAACAAGTGGGCCAGAACTAAACAGGAAAAGTCAATAACCTTTGCTGATAACCCTGCCAAGTTATTTGTTCCTAACGAACCCACTGCTGGCCTTAATGAAATTGACTTAGACCAGATCCTGCAGCGAAACTTCCAACTTGATCTTCCTATAAAAGTAGTCACACCAGGAGAAGTCACAAGAACCATCAGCCAACTAGACAATAAGAATGCACCAGGATTTGACCTCATAGACAAAAAGGTCCTGTCAGAGTTTCCACATAAAGCAATTGTATATCTACTACTCTCTTTAATTGTATTATCAGAACATCTTGCTTCCCTTACTATGGAAAGTCTCACAAGTAATCATGGTCCATAAACCTGAAAAGCCCCCACATGAACTATCATCTTACAGGCCAATAAGCTTACTCCCTATAATGTCTAAAGTTTTAGAAAAGATATTACTTCGACGACTCTCACATGCTATGTATGAAAACTCTGTAACCCCAGACCACCAATTTGGGTTCAGACCTGAGTACGGCACCACTGAACAGATACACAGGGTGTGCAAACATATCAGCAATAGTTTAGAGAAGAAAGAATATTGCTCTTCGGCGTTCCTTGATGTCCAAATGGCCTTCGACCAGGTTTGGCATAAGGGGTTATTCTATAAAATTAAGCTACTGCTACCTCATAGCTTCTACCAAATATTTGAATCATATCTTAACAATAGGATATTCCAAGATAGAGAAGATGACTGCTCATCAGGCTTTCATGAGATACTTGCTGGTGTGCCACAAGGCTCCGTATTTGGCCCAGTTTTGTATACCATATACACTTCTGATCTGCCACTAACACCTGGAGTTACCATCGCTACCTACGCAGATGACACGGCAATATTAGCCTCTTGGACAAACCCTGCAAGTGCTACTGCGAAACTACAGCAAAGCCTCAATGAAATAAGCAACTGGTTCGATACATGTCGTATTAAAGTGAGTGCTAATAAATCTGTGCAAGCCACAATCACCCTGCGTAGAGAAACTTGTCCTCCTGTTAAACTTAGTGGTAGAGAGTTACCTCAGTGTGATACATTCAAATACCTTGGTCTACACTTGGATCGCCCGTTGACATGGCAGAAACAAAACGCAAAGAGGTCAATCTCAAATAAAAGGGCCTGTGCTGGCTTCTGGGAAGAAACTACTGTCTCTTGACAACAAGCTCTTAATCTACAAAACCAATCTGGACCTATGGGTTTCAGTTGTGGGGAGCCTGCTGCGAATCCAACATAAATAAGATTCAAAGGACACAAAACTATATCCTCAAGCGAATAAGCAATGCTTCCTGGTTTATTAGAAACAGTGAAGTACACAATTACCTAAATATGCCAAAAGTAAAGGACGAAATTAAGGCACTTGCAAATAAATACAAGACAAGAGTGATCAACCATCCTAATCAGTTGGCTGTGCAGCTTACATTACCTGACTGTGTGAATCACCTAAAACGGCAAAGAACCCTGGATCTCAGCGGCGCTGAATGAGTCAATATATTAATTATGGAACATAATCCTATTGTGGAATATCTCGTCACGCACGATATTCATTCAACTCATCTGCTCATAGCCAGAAGGACTGATCGCATGGTATATTAAAAAAAAAAATCTTTTGGGACTTTGTTCTAAAACCTGACACTATTCACTACAAAATTGTTACTGGTTTTACTAAGTCTGAAACATAAAAAAAAAAAAAAATACATATCATTAGGGAAATGCAAGGAGCCACCTGGTAACATTCAAATTACTTACCAATTGTACAACAGGTCTGTGCCCATGTGCTGCTGCCAGGTGCAATGGCGTATCATCACCCATGTTAGTAACATTGATACGAGCACCTCGCCTTATAAGCATCTCAACAATCTTGAGATGACCCTCCTTGCATGCCCAGTGTAGCGGACTGAATCCATGGTCGTCACTAAAATTTCCAGAGTTACAATATAAATGTTTTGGTGAAAGTTATAAAACCAGGTTAACTAGTGTAGCCTAGGTTCAATATCTAGTTGAGGTAAGAAATAAGGCAACAAAAAAAAACCAAGAATTTCAACATTCCAAATGATTTAATCAAAATTGTATGTTTTACAAAAAGGTCTGTCATGGAGTACAATGTCCTTCAACATGTTCACTAAAAATGTCTTATGGTAAACTCAACATCGATAAGTTTACAAAAATATAAATTATTATTGAAATTACTCATTAAACAAATTCTTCAATTTTAATTTTGTGAAACACACTATAATTAATATAAAAATTTAAAAGAGATCCTCATTGTTTTTAATTTTAGAGTTAATAATGTTATCATTTTGTTAGGATGCTTATCATTTGATTTTTATTATGATATAATGTTTAATAGTACTGAAAATTTTTATGGTATTTAGTTTCTATATTTTTGTACATTTAACACCTTGTAAGTTTAAAGGAACATTCACTTTTATTTTGTTTTGAACTGGTTATTTTTGATATGTATCATTGTATTTGATTCTTAATCTGATAAATTGTTATTTTGAATCTTTAGGTTTATTATAGGAATATGGAAAGCATGTCTATTTTAAAATGTTATAAAAATCGATTTTTCGCAGAAATCGATTATTTATTTTCAATAAAATCGATTTTTTACAAATCGATTATTATTGAAAAAAGAAAAATAGATTCCTAATTAATTGATTTTTTTTCCATTAATCTCACATCCCTAGGTAGGAACCCGGCGGCCACTTTCCGCTGGGCGCACTGTTGAGGCGGCTCTACAAGGTTGATTAGCTGGAATGATCCCTTGCCGCTCCAACAACACGGTCTGTCGGTACACAGTGGGGTTTTGGTCTGTGCGAGTCGGACATAACCCACTCTCTCCCCCGGGAGGGTGGTTATCTAAAAGGGATTTCCCCATGTAAAAAAAAAATGTACAGTTAATCTTGAGTTATAATTTATCGGACCTTCCATATTTATACCAATAATTGGAAGAGCCCATAAGGAAAATATGGCAGCCCAACTAGTCAGAGCTACCAATGAATGAAATGGAAGCTGTGATTCGCTCGAGCCCTTGTCCTCTATGTAGGTTGGTATTGCGAACACATCAAATTCCTTGTTGTTTTAGACTAAATATTTTTTTAACTACTATGAGCTTAAATGTGAATTATTTAATGAAGAATGTAAAAAAATTAGGAATGAACTTTACTTTTTTTTCTTAATATTTATGCCTTTCCATAAATAATTTATTCCTTATTGCCTAGATATACATAGATTCATACAAGTTATTATCTAATTAATTGAAAGCTCAACCTTTTTTATGCACAATGGCTATAATTTTTTAGTTCTGTTACAAGATTTTCAAATACTTAAAATTTATTTTTTCAACAAAATTTGCACTTTTCCAGCAGTCATTTCTTGCTCTACTTGACATAGTATTGTACAAACTGTTTTGATTTATTATCTAATAAAGTTACCAATTATTGTTTGGCAGTGGCACAACCTCAGAATTTGATCATGAATATTTCAGTAATTATGATTTTTCGGTGAGTGGGAGTGGTAAAGAGGGGTATTTAGCCCATTTCCACTACCCTTCTCAAACACCTTTACCAAAATTTCAGGATGCGAATTTCTAATGCAGCCCCACATCGAATAAAAAACGTATAATAGCTAGAATGTAGAGAATATCAAAAGTAACAATTTTTCTGCTGAGTGGAATTTTAATTATATTTCCTGTATATGATTTTCAATTAAAAATGTACAACTACGTCAAAAACTCAAGTTTTCCTTAAATGTGTTAATTACTATTAATGATTAGCGTACATCGTACACTTCTGACCTCATATAATACTATTATTATTTTAGCTTACGCTGACGCATATTAGGCCATGAAAATACTGTAGTGGGTGTGACATCAATACTGTTTACAGAACATCTGTTCATTTTATGGATTTTTTAGCGAAAAATATATGAAGAATACATCTCAAACTCACCCCTGATTCATATCATGTTCGGTATCATCCAACCAAACCCTTATTTGTAGGGAATTTCCTTCCCTACACCACTGAAAAATATCTTCCATATTTTACAGAGATTAAAACTATTTTAATTAAACCGGTCGAAATAATATGCTCTTTGATAAATTTACACTTTTTAGGTTTACATAAAACAGGACAAACGAACAAATATAAAGGAAAACAACAAAAAAACTGTTTTCCTACACTTGTAGCAACTTGACAGTTTCGCAATCACCGAAAATAACGCTAAACAACAACCAAATTAAATATACTTCTCTATCTCTTTCTATTCTATGCTATTATAAGTCTAGTTATAAGCGTTTTCTCTTTCATTAGTACTATTATCCTATATATTAAATATAGCATTATAATCTTAGTGTTGTCACAAATAAAAAGCAATCTGAACTAAGGTTTTCTGGAATCAGTAGAAGGAAAAATAATAGAAAGGAATTTCTAAATAAAAAATTCTTGAATATATAAATGCATATATATAATACGATAAGAGATAATACCATCGATATTATTTTAGGAATATCGATTTTGTGTTATCAATAATCAGGGTTCCCAACTTAGGGGACTTTTCCTTAAATTTAGAGTATAAAATAGTGAAATAGGATTTTTAAAACTTCATATTTTTAGTCATTTATTTAAAAGTAAAAGTATAGATCTTGAAATAACCCAATCATGTTTATTTTTCATCTTATTGCTATGTATTGACATGCAGCGCAATTCATCATTATTAAGAATTTGTACAGACATGTGAGTACGTTCGTGTAAAATTTCAATTATAGGCACAGTGATTAATCACATCATAGCATTGTTTATGTATTAAAACTCGTTATCAATTTAATCGGCCTTTTTGTTAATGATTTTGTTCTCTGAGACACAGCATGGTACTAGAACATCTAAATAGTATAGTTACGTTCATTTCTGACGGTTGCACAGTGAGAGGTGTTAGTATGTTCACATTGAACCACTCTATAAGCCTTCTATTTTGTGTTTTCTTACAAATATGATATACATATCTACAAATGTAAACGAATTCGATGGTATGAATATGGTATATAAACTATTACCACACCAAATTTCGTCAAAATCCGTCCAGTACTTCTTACATAAGTTACTTCTCACTACTTGTTTTCTTATAAGTAAGATATACATATATACGAATGTGGTATATAAGTAAGACATGTCGTATATGTTATACCGGTGTATAAACTATTACCATACCAAGTGTAGTCAAAATCCGTCCAGTTGTTTTTGCATGAATCCTGTACAAACAATATACAGACGAATATTTTAAAATCTATGAAAATGTGTTCTGTCATTGATTCTAAACCCCAAAATATTTATTCTTTAAAATATTTAATGTACAAATTTCGTCCCGTTAGCCTTTTATTACATACTAGCCTCTGCCCACGACTTCGTTCGCGTGTAATAAAGATATTTTTTATTTCTAACACGCAGCGGAAGCTCTCAACAGGAAAAAAAAACAATTCTGAAACATTCTTCATTGGTGCTCCGCTCCTATTGGTCTTAGTGTGATGATACATAGCCTATAACCATTCTCGATAAATGAGCTATATAACATAGAAAGAATTATTCAAATCGGATCAGTAGTTCCTGAGATTACCCCCTACAACGTCACATCACAAACTCACAAACTTTACCTCTTTATAATATTAGTATAGATATGAAGTATAGTAAAAAGAAAAACAGCTTTCGGTAGTTTAACAGTTTGGTTCTGGTTAAACTTTATGCACGCGTATTAGAAATTATAAAATAAGTAGGTTACTTATTGTTTATTTGGTTGAAATTACTATGATTTTCCAATTATTATTGAACTTGTAGCGATACACAACAAGCATACGTTATTTTGTGTTTTAGAATAGTTTATGCATAAAAACACAAGCAGCACTCTAAAATGGACAAATGTTTTATGTATAAAGATTTATTTTAGGGACATTTATGAATAATAGATAGAACCGATTTGAGCGATTTTACTTTCCCTTGAGAAGTAAATAATTTTTTGAGTTGATAACACCATGATTTATAATTCTTTAAAATTGATATGAACCGTTTTAATAATTAAAGTACAGGGTTGTAGTCCGGTGAAGCTGTTAAGACCTTGCTGGGTCAATAGCATAGTCATTTCGAAAAAAAAAAAAAAATTAGAGTACAGGACAAAGGGCAAAAAAACTCATTTTTCACTTAAAAACTATTCACAGCCTTCAAGAGAGCTGTTATGGCTAAGTGCAATGCTCAAAACAGTTCTCAAATACTTAAACTTTATTAGTTTTTTAAAAATGTATAAATGATTAACACTATTTCTTAGCGAAAGTAATCTTCATCGCGTGCGTGGGAGTTATCTTGAAGCCCTGTAACGCTTCTTTCGCTGCCGCCGATTGCATTTCATTTCCGAATTCAACAAACGCAATGTCATGTCTGTTGGGTACAAGACGAACTTCTTTGAAACCGGGAAATCTGAAATAATGGAGTTTATTAGATACAGTAAACTAATATTTCAGTTTAATTATTAAAAAAACGATAGTAGATTTTTGGACTAATACATATTTATAAATGGGGTGTAAGGGGTGTCGAGTAACATCTTAAGACTTGAGACACCCAAGCCAACCTCACCTGCACGTGGTGCACCCTGCTGATCAACGAACGAGGCAATGGCGATAGCGGGGTGGTAGGGTTTTACAGCCCGACTGGGTCGCAACCACCATGTACATGGCGAAAAAGCCCGTCATAGTGACTCGCTTTTGCGCGTCGCGTTTCGGGATCAGCCTGTGCATATCCAGTACCGGATGACTTTCGTCATTATGGCCGGCATGACAGCGGCGACCGACGATAGATGAACTGTCTCTCGGTGGTCGCCACTGTTTTTGGATTGTACTATGCTTACCATCAGGCATAGTGCAGTCACTTTGTCGTGCTTCAATAAAAAAAAAAAAAATATTTGTTTTTGATTAAAAAACTCAATTTATGACTACTTTTTTAAATATAAATCATAGTAAACATAGACTTACTGGTTGAAAAGCATAGACAACATCATTTCTGAAGTTTCATCAGGTAAGTTCGTAAGGAAAAGAATTTGATTTGGTGGTTGTTCTACATTAATATTGTTCAATACACCAGGAGCATTTGCTCCATGCACTGCGCCAGGCCTGCTCACATCTTTGCCCTTCTTCTTTTTAGAATCATCAGTTCCTTTAGGCATCTTAGGACGTTTTGGCCTCTCTTGGAATGTACCCTTTATTTTTGCAATCACATCACTATCTGTTTTTGAGTATTGGATTCTCTAAAAATAAGATAATAAATGTGTAGATAATACTTTCTCATTTTATGAGTATTTTATTTTGAATTGAATGACAAATAAAATGATACAACCACATTAATCCCTCAGCTGATTTTTTCGAATCCAGATTTCAGAATGGCAGATTATGTTTATACTTTATATTTCATGACATTCTACATAGTAAATTACTCATATATAATTCATTGAAATAAAAAATTGAAAACAAATTAATGAAAATTATGACTTTACAAAACATAATTAGTTACTTTTACATATATATTTTTAAGGGCCTTTATGGTTTTGGACAGTCCAGGAGTTAAATCTCAAAACTTGGATAGTCATACTCACTACATGACACTGGCTGAATAGTGTATAAGTACCAGAGCTGCCAAAAAAAACATCTCAAAATGAAACTCCAAAAAATTGTACTACCACCACCTTAACAGACACTCAACTGGCACTTCACCAGTTGTGATGTTAGTTTATTAGTTCATTGCATCACCACCCAAGATACAAGTTTTTAAAAACTTTGGAGTTGGTGGTGGTTGGTTGGTTACTCTTTTAGTGTGAGTTGATATAATTAGAATGGGATGTTCTAAGTTAATAAGATGTATTTATTTATTTCAAAGTGTATGATTTTGCCAATAACAAGAAAATATAATTTTACAGTTGTTTTAAAAGTCTGGCAACAATATAATGAGCTAGTTTTGCAACCGAAGAGACAGTTTTTTACGAACAATACAACCAAAATGACAAGTTTTGTAAGAAGAATAATAAATAATTTATAATTACCATTGGTTTATCATAGAATGGAAATCCTTGCATACTTCTCAATGCAACTGTGGCACTTGATATCTCCTTAAATATAACGAAGGCCTGCCCTCTCATCTTTAGTGTTTTCAGTGCAACAATATCTAATATTTGGCCAAACTGTGAGAAAATTGCATATAATGATTTCTTCAACTCATCTTTCTTTATTTTCTCATTTAAATTGTTTATATATATTGTGTGATTTGGCCGTATATCCATTGCTGAAATAAAAATGTAATTATTTTCCTGTTACTTTCTTCAAAAATTTGTTATGAATATAAGATAAAATATTAATGAGACTTATCAACTTAGGGATATACTTATTAGTGTGCAAGATGTGGTCTATAGTAGTACTATTCAGGTCCTGGAAATTATATTAAACTGAACATCTCTTAGACAATAATAATGAGAATCATTTGCGTTAATTAGATGATCATTGTTGTCATCACTAATTACAATACTGTCTGATATTAATTACATAAAATTTCTAGAACTTTTGTTTTCATTTAATAAGCAAAATATATTCCAGCTTGCTAAGTAGTGGCTTGTGTAAGACTGTTGATGCAAATATAGGTATTTTGACCAATAGGAATTAAAGTCTACAATGATTTCAAACATTCTTATGTTATTTGTTTATTCAATTACAACTAAGAAGCTGAAGATCTATTATTAAGATCACTAATCATTCTGCCTTTGTACCTACACTTAGTAATCAGACCAACACTATTACAATCATGTAGCAAAACCAAAGAAGGTTTATGACTCACTACCCTCTGCCCGCGACTTCGTACGCGTGGAATATATACACTAAAACTAACACTAACACGCAGCAGTTCTCAAAAGGAAAAAACATACCGATTTTGAAACATTTTTCATCTGTGCTCCGCTCCTATTGGTCTTAGCGTGATGATATATAGCCTATAACCATTATCTATGAAATACCACTGAAAGAATTATGCAAATTGGACCAGTAGTTCCTGAGATTACCCCCTACAACGTCACAACATCACAATGTCACAAACTTTACCTCTTTATAATATTAGTATAGATTAAACAATTAAATTAAGATAAATAATATAATGCCCTTGAATATTTTTATAGTAGAAAGTGGCAGCTTGTGTTTATATCCCAAAGGAGTGTTGGTGACATGCACGGGCATTAAATGCATTCCCACTTAGTCTTCATATGTGGCAGCTTATGATAACGGGTGAAAGGAATGCTGTTCTTTTGAAGATAGTCATAGTAGCTATAAAGTGTAACCACTTAACATTAAGTAGATTGCATGTATGTTAACTATCTTATAACATTACTAACACAAATGTAATGGTTATAAATTCATGAAAATTGGTGTGTCCTCTCACTGATGAGGTTTCCGCTCAGGAGTGGGTAAACATGTGCAGGATTAAAGAAATGAATGGAATTACAGTAGAGTGTTACTAATGCTTTCTGTCCTTTGTAATCTGGTGAAGTTGTTAAGACCTTGCTGGGTATTGACCCAGGCAGTCGTAGTCAGTTCGAAAAAAAAAGCTTTCAGTCCTTGCGCTCCGATAAGGTTTTCTATAAAATCCAATAATTCTACACTTTCTGATAATGAAAATCTTTGATAGTGAGGGAATTAGTAAGACTACTGTAATTAATGGGTTAAAAGGAAGTGCTATTTCATTTGTTAATTCTGAGCTAGCTTTCATTTGTCTATTCAGAATCAAAGATCAAAACTCATTTACACCATAAGTTCTGTTTTACTAATGAAATATTTAAAAATAGAAACTTTTTACTAATGATCACAGCTTTACAACCATTCTTCTACAGAACATTTTTGTAGGTCACACTTTATTTTATGCGGCGTCCCTATCTATAATGCTCGCACGGCTTGGCGTCGAATTAAGATATAGGTTATATTTGTAAAAATATGTATTGCAAAGTGGTACTACTTTGTAGTACTTCTTTTTAATATAACAACCGTAAAACATGAAATGACCATTATTTAAATCGTATTTAAAAGGTTTAACAATTTTTATAGACATAAACTTACTCATAGCTTGTAGTATTTATAGTAAATAATTTTTCTAGAATGTGTCACAATTGTTTATCAGATCACTGACTTCTTATTGTAAATAAAATGTTGTACATTCGCTATATATATATATAATATAATAAGCGAAATAAAGGAATACGTAGAAGTAACGAAGCTAAAAATTATAACCTAAATGCCATAGATAAGCTAAACACCACAACAATAGTTTTGATACAGTTCTGAGTTCTAAGAACCTGTACGACTAATAGTCTGTGGTTCTAAGCTATATCATAGACTAATAAAAATTATGACTATAGGTAGTATTGAATCGGTTTAAACTGTTTAAAGTTGACAGAAATACGTGAGTGAAAATCAAATAAACGGTTTTCTCCCCTTAGGGGTTGAATATTTTCTTCAAATTTATGACCACCGCTGAGTATAACCAATTTAAATAAAAAAAGATTCATGAAAATGATTTATAGCTACCGAGTATGTCATTCTCTTTGGCTAAATAGCAGAAACATTTTTGTAATAGTGTAAATAGAATGTGGTTCAAACAAAACCAAATTAGGCCCCTCGGCAGCGGCTCAAGCCTAGGTCCGTTCCCTCGACGTGAAGCCCTTGAGTACGCTGCTCACGCGATACAGTGACACAAAACCTTACATCACTGCTAAAACATCACCTATACACACGTGCACGCCTATACGCTTACACACTGTTTTTCTTTTTTAGAGAAATAAACGAGAAAGAGTTTTACCCTTATTTTTCTCTATCCTATCTAATGCCACATACAATAGTCTAGAGGATTTTTTCCGACGCAAAATACATATAGAAGTTGTTGAGGCACGCATGCTTGGTACACATGCATGTTTCAATAACTTGTAGCGTGCTGGCCATTAAAATTGTCTCTGGCCTTTTTGGAAAACAACAAAATATTCGTCAAAAAAAAGATACAAAATTTTCCTCGACAAAAGTGGACATTAAAAGTTTCGGTTGCAAAGTCTGTGTTTGATTTTATTACAATAACACATTGAACACGCCCCAAAATTGGTGACCTCCGACGCTTGTGATTGACGCTCAAACATTGTCGAGCAATCACCATAACCGCAACCGAACGGCGAGGCCCTATACAACGGCGACTTCTACACTGCACCGACAAATTTCATGACGGCTAACTAAGCAGAGGAAAGGACCCCTGCATGACCCGTGACTCATCCACTTCCAACACAACAACTCAACAAGGAAACGAACGAGGACTGTATCTCAGCTTGAACCTTCAACCGTCTACAATATGGACTCACCAGCAATGCAATTGGCTTCGCTTAGAAAAATGGTGCAGCAACTTACACATGAAATAGCGTCCCTAAAAAACCAAAAGCAATGTGTACCCAGTAGCCGCTCTATTTCAACCAGCAGAAGACGACACCATACACTTGCGCTACGATGTTGGTATCAAAACAAATTCGGTAAGAAGGCGAACAAATGCATTGTTCCTTGCGAGTGGACTGAAGAAGAACCCAAGCAGCAATCAGTGCCGACGGACACTGATTGCTGTTCATTAGATCATAAGAACCGCCGCTTGTTTGTAACGGATAGGGTTACGAAATATAGGTTCCTAATCGATACGGGGTCTGATCTATGCTGTTTCCCATATAGCTGGTTAAGACAAAAAAGATACCCCTCTAATTGGGAGCTCAGTGCCGCTAACGGCAGCTCAATTAAAACTTTTGGCACCGTCACTCTCCGACTCGACTTGGGACTACGCCGTGACTTCAGTTGGGAATTTGTAGTCGCAGATGTCAGTACTGCCATTATTGGCGCAGATTTTTTGGCACACTACCATCTTTTGCCCAACTGTTACAACAAGAGGATAGAGGATGGTAAGACTGGTCTGTCAGCAAACGCTTCCACAGCCATTATCGAACATTCTAGCGTTAAGGCAATAGGTCCCTCGGATTCTGCATTTGCACAAGTGCTTGCCGAATTCGCAGACATTTTCCGACCTCCCGGTTTTCCTCGCTTTCATAAGCACAACACAGTCCACCATATCCGAACTACAGACGGGCCTCCAGTATCATGTCGACCTCGTCGGTTAGCTCCTCAGAAACTTACTGCTGCAAAGAGCGAATTTGAAAGCATGGTACGGAACGGCATTGCCCGCCCCTCTCAAAGTGCTTGGTCCTCTCCGCTTCATATGACGGTCAAGAAAGACCTTTCTTGGCGACCTTGCGGTGATTATCGCGCTTTAAACGCGCGAACCATACCTGACCGTTATCCTGTTCGACATATCAACGATTTCAGCCACAATCTAGCAGGTTCGAAAATTTTCAGTACCATCGAACTGGTAAAGGCGTACCATCAGATTCCAGTATACCATGAGGATATCCCGAAGACCGCCATTGTTACACCATTTGGCCTCTTCGAATTCCCCTATATGACCTTTGGTTTACGCAATGCTGGACAAACGTTCCAAAGATTTATTGATGAGGTCACACAGGGATTGGATTTTGTTTTTCCTTACGTGGACGATATCCTCGTATTTTCTGAGACCGAATCTCTGCACAAAGACCATCTCAGAATCTTGTTCAAACGCCTACAAGATTATGGCGTCATAGTGAACGCATCAAAGTGTGTGTTTGGTGCCTACGAAGTAGTTTTTCTGGGTTACACTATTAACTCAGAAGAAACTCGCCCTCCTCAGGAGCGAGTACAAGTTTTACTAAATTATTCACCTCCTAAAACTATTAGTGGAGTCTGACGTTTTCTCGGTATGTTAAATTTTTATCGCCACTTCATACCTCATGCTGCACAATTTCAAGCACCACTCATTGACGCAGTAGTCGCCACCAACAGAAAAGGCGCAAAACCATTTTTATGGACGCCTAAGCTGTTGGAGCATTTTGAAGCTTGTAAAACTAGTTTATCAAAGGCAACTTTACTTCAACATCCAATTAACGATGCACCTCTCGGTCTGTTCACAGATGCTTCCAGCATTCACGTGGGATCGTGTTTGCAGCAACAAGTCAATGGTCAATGGTATCCTTTAGCTTTTTTTCAGTAAAAAGTTGACTTCCAAACAATCCCAGTGGCCTGCTTATTATCGAGAGCTATTAGCAATATACGAAAGTGTACAACACTTTCGTTATATTTTAGAAGTTAGCAATGCAACCATTTTCACTGACCACAAACCTTTGTTATACGCTTTTGTACAAAGACGAGAGAAGCTTCCACCTGCACAGCTGAACCAACTATCTTTCATCAGTCAATTCACAACTGACATTCAGTACGATAAAGGTTCTGAAAACCTTATTGCTGATGCCATGTCACGAATTGAGGCAATTTCATTAGAACAAGAATATGAAACTTTAGCACGCTCTCAAGGCATTGATGAAGAACTTCAAAATTTATTGAAAAACAGTTCAAGCCTTAAACTTACCAAAATTAATATTCCTGGTACTGGCATTTCTCTATTTTGTGATGTTTCCACAGATAGGCCGCGTCCGTATGTGACTCCAGAACTGCGGCGCGTTATCTTCAATAAGCTGCATAATTTAAGCCATCCCGGCGCACGAGCTATCACCCGCCCCAAAATTAGAATGGATCTCTAGATTTGGCATACCACTCTGTATCACGACCGATCAGGGTACTCAATTTGAGTCTGACTTATTCCGCAGACTCCTCATCACTTTTGCCACTACACGACGAAGGACAACCGCATATCACCCACAGGCAAATGGTATGATAGAGCGCGTACATAGGCAACTTAAGGCCTCTTTAATGTGCTATGAACAGTCCTGGCTGAATGCTCTACCATTTTTACTTTTAGGCATGCGCTCCGCTTTTAAAGAGGACCTTAAGTGTACAGCCGCCGAGCTCATGTACGGTGAAACATTGAGACTCCCAGGAGAACTACTTGTTGCACCACAGAACCTTAGTATTGGTGAAGATCCAGCTGATTTAGTCGTTAGGATGCGTAAGCATATGTCGAACATTCTACCAGTTCCGGCATCTCGCCATGGTAACCAAAAGTCTTTCTTATCCAAGGACATATCAACAGCTACACATGTGTACTTGCGTGATGACTCTGTTCGACGCCCTCTTCAGCCGCCTTATACTGGACCTTATCAGGTTCTCGAACGGTCAAGTGACGGCAAAACGCTTACTTTGGACATCAAGGGTAAGAAAGTGGTAGTCAGTAGCGATCGCGTCAAACCTGCTTTCTTCTCGGAAGTTACTCCTCAACCCTTAGTTCCACCATCTTCACCAGTCACATCCGTTCCTCCTATCCTCAAGCCACCTATAGATAATTTATTACTCTCACCCTACGTTACTCGACCTGGACGTCGTGTTAAATTTAAACCGACGCTAGATTTGTAAAGAACTTTTCTGTACTTAGTTGTATTATTGTCATTGTAACTAATTTAGGTGTATTATAATATTATTAAGACTGTTGTAACTTAATTTTTTTTTATATCAATTCTTTATAACTTTGTCTTTATTTCTGTATGCTTTACTTTTTTATACTTAATGTAAATATGTGTACAATGCTCTGCTTTGTAAATGTTTTTATACTGGGCTTTCTTTACTCCGTAGAGGGGTGGTGTAGCGTCCTGGCCATTAAAATTGTCTCTGGCCCTTTTTGAAAACAGCGACATATTCGTTGTTATGATAGATACAAAATTTTCCTCGACAAAAGTGGACATTAAAAGTTTCGGTTGCAAAGTCAGTGTTTGATTTTATCACAATATCACATTGAACACGCCCCAAAAGTATCATCTAGTGTAAAATAGTTAAATTTAATAGTTATCTAGTCAGTAGCATGCAGCGTTAGATGACTCTAAAGAATATATACATTTCGATATTTTATTCTCATAACATCGATGTGTCGATGATATCGAAATCAAAACATCGATATTTTTCAGCTAAATATCAATGTTTCTTCAACATAGATGAATATCGACCATCCCTAGTGTGCATAGCGGTAACCACTGTTGCCGTTTTAGCGACTTTGTCGCTAGATCTAGCGGATTTTGGACATGTTTTACGTCTTTTTTCAATCTAGCTACTTAAAAAAAATTAGCAACTTCTAGCGTCTAATTGAATATTGAAAATATTTAAGTATTTTGATACTAATTTCATTGTAATTACTGATAGTAACATGAATTGCTGATGTTGTTTTTGGAATTTCCCTACCAGAATTACGTTCGATCTTGGGTCGACCAGAATGAAAACATCAAGAAGAGTTATAACGTAACTAAAAGTTATTATAACTAATCCAACTAAAGCCTTTTGTTCGTTTTATCACAGTGAAATATTCACAATATAGTATTTTAACCATATTTTTTACCATGAAATACTATGAAACGTTTAGCGACTTTTGGTTGATCTTTTAATATTGTATTTTTCAAAATCTAGCGAATTTTTAAATGTCATCTGGAGACTTTTATTTCTTAAATGGCAACACTGTCGGTATCATTGCTTTCGCGCGCTAATTGCGATATCTGTTTATTGCTGGCGCTACCATAGTATTTGTATTTTGTAATTTACTTTTTGCTATCAGAACAACAAAATATTATAATAATTTTTTTCACACATTTTTAGTGTTGCATTGTGTAGAAAAACCAATAATTAGTGTTTTTAATACAATGCATGATCATATGTTTGAACTCGAATCTCTAACTCCTGACAAATGGTTAGCGGAAGAAAAAAAATGCATTGATAAATTATTGAATTTACCTAATTGGTATCAGGTAATATTTTAAGAACTAAAAATATTTCTAAGTAAATATATTTTTTCGTATGACCTCTATGTAACCTTAAATATGTTTGTATTATTATTTTTTATTTATTTTCATTACAATCGGCTTCATTTTTCTCTTCTATTTTTGCATTTATAAATGCAAATTTTCACTGCCTTAGCGTTAGTAGTTTTGCGATATATATTTAGAGATATATAGATCTTATATTTTTTTCATCTTTATTTTTAGTTTTTATTGCCACCATTAGAGTATATATTATTCTGCATTATATCATGGAGTAGTAACATGAAAAAAATCTGGTGTTAACTGGTCACTATAGGCTATATCTATGTAATACCAACATTAATAGGACTGCAGCTTTGAGGCTAGACTTAAGTATTGCTACCCTTTAGAACTAAGTTGGAAATTATTGTGAGCTTTAGAATCAGAACACAACAGTGTGAACATGTTTTATGGTTGAAATAAATGGGTGGTGATGGTTTTATAGTCATAATTTGCACTGGTTCTACCACCCTTTAATTGATAATGATGTTCCCACTACAGTTCTCACATGAATGACTTGTAAAATGGATTTTTAGCAAGTTTAACTAATATTGTAAATGATAATGTGACCTTTTGTGTAAAGTTTTCACTCTGTAAGTACTTAATGGATCATCACGAAATTTTTCATACACTTACGAAGGGCATTGAAAAAGACATACAGTACTCTCATGCAGAACACAGTTATGTTCCTGAGTTATAGGATTTAATCTCTATATACAGGAGTGAAGCTGCAGGCGAAAGCTAGTAATATTAATAAAGATATTCCCAAGAGATTATTTTATATGTCTCTCTTTGATTTTTTATCTGTTTGGATAATATTAATTGCACTCTCTTGTGTTAACTTTAATTTTAATCAAATGTTAGAAATATATAAATAGTTTTTTATCTTTGCTTTAGAAATGTACAAAATTCGTACATATTTCAGATACCTCTAATTAATTCAAATGCATCACACAACCTCTCTGATGGTTCACTAGTGAGGTTCAGAGGTATGATACAAGATATGCACAACCCGGAGTTTTATTTTGAACAGTTTGAAGTTTATAACACAGTTACAAGCGAGATTAAAACCAAAAGTGGAAAATATAGGGACACTGCGAATATACTTGTGAGTTTTATTCATCTTTATATACTAACTATTTTTTTATTTACAAAATATGCACATATTAGTCATTTCTTATTTCCGAGCTGTTAATACATATGATGTGAGTTAAAGTGACACAATATAATGATGAGTTAATTGTTTGGTCAAACATTGCAGATCAATCACTAAATAATCTTGTTAGGTGCTTTTTTTGAAACAATAAACAAATATAGTAGCCTATAACATAAGTTAATTTGTCAGTAACTTTGCCAGCCAACAATGTGTTAATAAAAGTATCCTCACAAATCATTTTAAATAAGTTCCCATGTAATAATTGTTTCACATTGGTGTATAATTTTGTAAGTTTAGATTTGGGAGTGTACATATTGGCATTTACTTATTTTAAAATAATGTCAGAGTATAATAATAATGTCTTATTTTGCTTACTCCCCGCCCTACTAACCTTACGTGTATCTTAGCTTTAGTGAATAACAACCCTTTAATTTTACATGTTTTGTCATTATTTATTAAAATTAACAAAACTAAACTTTAATCAGATTGTCTATTTCTTAATCAAAACATATCTAAGCTTGCCTTTACGTATATCTGTGGAAAACACAATTACTCGGTCTCAATACAAAATTAATTATCTTCATTTTTGAATTACATTTTTTAACTCGGTTCCGTTAATTTATGACACTATTTGGCACAGTCAGCGCACACTCTGTACCTACAATCTACATGACATTGGCGGAATTGTGTATTGCTTACACACGGTGCCATAAATTAAAGAAGAAGTATTTTGCTTACTTTAATGTATTCAAGCTGCAATAGATTTTAAATTATTTTAAGAAAAAAGGTGTAAAGGAGTCTGCAGAAAAAAAAAACAATCAATTGGAATACTTGTGAATTTAGTGGATGTTCAATTCATATTTTTAATAAACTATTTATATGGACTTAGCAATTGAAACCAATATTAGTTATTAAACAAGAGCATGCTACATATCCTAATTTTAAACGATACCAATTACTGATTGGATAGTCATACCAATTGCCCTCTTGAATCTCATGTATCTTCACCTCCAAACAGTGATATAAGTGATACATGGGATGACATACTGGATGATGAATAGTTGATCGTCCCAAGTTTTTTTTTTTGACTACTTGTTTCTCTCCCATACTGTGTAGATGTTTTTACCAGTGACTATTGGGGTTTTGTTAATGCTGGGTTAATCCATTAGTAGTTCTAAATCTTTTCCCTTTAATGCTATTCTCCAAATACTAAAATCAGCTTGCAAATTATTATTTACTTAATTGTTGGGGGTGTAAGGGGTGTCGAATAACATCATAAGACTTGAGACACCCAAGCCAACCTCACCTGCACGTGGTGCACCCTGCTGAATAACGAACGAGGCAATGGCACATGCGGGGTGGTAGGGTTTTACAGCTCGACTGGGTCGTAACCACAATGTATATGGCAAAAAAGCCCGTAATAGTGATTCGCTTCTACGGGTCGCGTTTCGGGATCAGCCTGTGCATATCCAGCTTTTTATAGGCCGGCATGATAGTGGCGACTGGTGATGGACAGTGTGTCAATCGGTGGTCGCTATTATTTTTGGATTGTACTATGTTTACCATCAGGCATAGTGCAGTCACTTTGCCGTGCTACAATAAAAAAAAAAAAATAACACAAATTATTATAATTATATTAATTATAATATATATATTATAACAATCTTGATTTTTTTATTTTACTAGCCCCTGCCCGTGACTTTGTCCCTGTAGTAATAGTTACTTTGGGGTCTTGGGCTAACGCTAACACGCAGCAGAAGCTCTGAACAGGAAAACACATCCCGATTTTTCACCTGTAGTCTGCTCCTATTGGTCTTATTGTGATGATATAACCATTCTCAATGAATGAGCTATATAACACTGAAAGAATTATTCAAATCAGGCCAGTAGTACCTGAAATTAAACCCCCCCCTATAACGTCACAAACTCACAAACTTTACCTCTTTATAATATTAGTATAGATGAGATAACAAGTGTAGAAGTAATAACATAAATAAGGCCTTTTAAAATTTCACACAGATGTAAAATAATGCAATCATTATACAGGAAATGAGTTGCTACTATAATTTAAAAAAAAATTAAGGATGATGACTTTTTTAGTTTGAGATATCTCATGTGAAAGAGGTGTATCAAAGATTTGGGAGACATTGTTAATTTGGTTGGTAGCTCTAATTAAGAGTGAGCCTTTTCGATAGCATGATTTCAGTAACAGATGTGTTAGAGGATAATTATATCTAGTGAAACTAGTAGGTACTAGTAAATTATTGTTACATTACACAATTTTACGCACTTTACTCTTAGTGATATTGTAAGAGATACTATGTGTCAGCAATTCATCTCTGTTTGTGGAGAGGAAGAATATGATTGTAATTGCAGTTAATAAAATAGTTAGCATACTTTTGTCTGTTTTTGTATTGAATGTATCTAAGAAACCTCTATCAACAGGAAAATGAAAAAATAAACTACACAGAAAATTTAAAAAGTTCACAACGACAAACTATGTTTGTAGTATCAATACCAGCTGTAAATGACTGGGCACAGAGGATGGAAGATGAATTGAATCATTTGAGTCGTTTAGAGGAGCAACCTAACACTTCCAGGAGGCTGTGTCAGGAAAATCTGAAGCTAAAGAGGAGTCATGATGAAGCTGACGAAGATCCAGAAGCAATGGAAGTGGTAGACGGTAGTGTAGTTGTCAACAAAGAACCAAAAACTGTACAGAATGAAAATGATTCAGTCAATATTGTATCTAGAGAACATTTATTGAATTTTCCACTTCCCGATGTTCCAAGTAAATCATGTATAATTAAGGTAATACTAAGCCATATCACAATTTTGTTTCATCCATACTAATATTTAAAAGGGAAAAATAATTCCGTCCATCTTTGTGTTTACAACCTATTCACAACTAGCCATCTGAAATAATTACAATAAAATTCCTAATAGATATAATCTGGTACATGGAGAAGGAAGTATCCTGAATGCTTTAGACTCCTTTATTTTTGCAGAAAATACTATTGTAAATATGTAACTGATAAGAAAATCCGTCTTTGTTTTATAAAGTCTCCAGAAAAGTACGAAATAGTGCATATTTTATTTGTCTAATGGCTTTCGAGTGTAATTCAAGAAATATGCAAACAAGACCTTAACAGGAAATTTATTAGGGTTATACCTAAATATGAAAGCTTTGTAGTCTGTTGAAGCTGTTAAGGCTTTGCTAGGCCAATAAGTAAATAAGTAGTAGGTTTGAGATAAAAAAATAAAAATAGGAAAGCTATGTGAAATACTGTCACATTTAAACTGTGAAATAACACAGCCTAATTTATTAATGATAAATTAATTTCCTTGTATATTTTGTGTTAACATATAATTTTAATTTAAAAAATACGTGATAATTGATAATCCAATCTTTACAGATTTACGATGATGCTGAAAACCTTAAACTTAATGACATGATTGAAGTTGTAGGATTTCTGTCAGTTGATCCAGCACTCTCTGGAGAATTCCGTCCTGAAACTGACTCTTTAATAGAACCTCAAATAGAAACAGATGTAGAAAATATAACGCATAATCCACCACCAAGCTTAGTTCCAAGAGTTCATGCTGTGCATGTGAAGAAGTTAGAACATTGTAATCCTTTGGTCCAAGGACCTATTGACCAAGGTAAGTCATAAATATGGTATATATATTGAGCATAGAAAAAGAAATTGATTTTGGACGTAAGGTCTTGTCTTCTTGTCAAAATGTATTTGTATCTGGAACTCATGTGTTTTATCTTTTCTTTATTGATTCTATTGTAATTCGGTAACCCCGGTTAACATTTTTATCGTTTTTTAATGATCTCTGTTACATCTTTAAAATGCCGGCAACACACTTACGACTTCCCTGGTGTTGCTCGTGTCTATGGATGGCGGTTATCTCTTACCATCGGGTGACTGGAATGTTCGTTTACCCCTATAATAAAAAAAAAACTCTTCCACAAATGCGGCATTTACAAAGACACCGCGCAGCACACTAAGTCTTAGTGTGGTGCGTGGGAGAGACATTGTCAAATTCTGGCTGCGGAGGTAAGGCTTTAGGGCTCTAGATTCATCATTGCCGAGTGTGGTTTCGGCGATGTTTAATAGCGAACAGGGATGGTAAGCGATGGCCTCATTCTGCGAGGGATGTCTTCTCGCAGAAGAAGGCGGCGAAGAGGGTTCGTGAAGAGGATCATCTGAGCTGCCCTCTCCACTAACTGAGACCTTGTAGGAGGAGGTGTCAATTCGCCCGCCTCCTCCTTCCACCTTAGCCGGGCCTGAAGGGATGGACCGGAGGGCCCGTCTCCTCATTGCATATATCTGGCTGAGGAGAGGAGGTAGCTGGAATTTACTCAGTCTGTCTCCCTGTTAGGTAGGAGTTGGACCGTTGGGGCAGCTATCCAAGGTTAGGTAGCTAGACCGATCCCTTTTCGCCCCACTAAATACGGTCTGTTGGTACACCGTGGGGTTTTAGTCCTTGCGAGTAGGACATATCCCACTCTCAACCCCAGGAAGTTGGGTACCGACAAGGGATTTTCCCCAATTAAATAAAAAAAAGTAATAATTTCAAATAAATTATTGTTTAAATGATTGTCTGTTAAAATAGAGAATTTAGATTTTTTCTTACATAAAGGAGTTTCTCCAGATAATCGTTTCTTTGAGAGATCAGCTTCTTTTTTAATTATAAGTATAGTAGAATAAGAACTGCATTAATTTGTGTTTTTATTCACAAATTACACAATTGCAGATAATGTATTAAAAGAAACAATCACGGCCAGAGAACACCTTTCAAAAGCATTGAAAGAACTCTTACTAGGTGACGAACTAGCAGCTGAATATTTAATATGCCACCTTATCGCTTGTGTGTAAGTGTTATTCTTGTTTATTTTTTAGTCAATTAATAGATACAGAAAAATGGTACCATTATTGAGCTACATTTTTATCTGTTTGTCTTTTAACTAATCATTTATTAATTTGAACTGTTTTGTGTTTGCCATTATTTCTTACATTACTATTTGTATGGTTACTTTGTAAGTGTTCGCTGTATGCAAATATTAACAAAACTAATTTTCATAGTGAATGGTACGGTAGTTGAAGGGATGTACCACCATTTAGTGGCGAATTATAGTAAAATGAGTTCTCTGTGAAAATCACTTGGTATACCAATTTTCTCGGATATTAGTTCAATGGTGTTGGAGAATATGAATCTCAAAAATAAGTTATCCTAAGAGAACAATATTAATACCACTTCAATGAGATTGAATATTGAGCTTATAAGATACTAACTTTTGCTGGTGTTTGTGCTCGCGTTAGTGTAGATTTTTTTAAAATATACTTCATAGATTTTAGTGTTTGACCACAATCTCTTCTGATGAGTGAGTGAGTTTGGGTGTGTGAGTATGTATGTGTGTGTGAGTGCGTGAATGAGTTTGTGTGGGTGAATGTGTGAGTGTGTGGGTGAATGTCTGAGTGTGTGGGTGAATGAGTGAGTTTGAGTGTGTGGGTGAATGAGTGAGTTTGAGTGTGTGGGTGAATGTGTGAGTTTAGTGCGTGGGTGAATGAGTTGAGTTTGGGTTTGTGGGTTTATGAGTGTGTATGTGCGTATTTGTGTGTAAGTAATTACGATGACTAGTTAAGGCGTGAACACATAACAAATAACGCACATTAGCCTCTATAATATTAGTAAGAATAGTCCATTTTATTTTAGATATCTTCGACAAGATACGTTGGCTTTGGGGCAGTTTTGTTTGAACCTATCCAACTTGCCAACGCAAAAGTATCCTGACTATGCGAAACAGCTGTACGATATTATCAAACAGTTTGTCACAAAGAGTTACTACCTCCCACTAACCATCGATAATATGAATACTCTCACTTTATTGCCGAAGTAAGTATTTATTTATATGACTCACTATCGTTCATGAAACAACAACCAAATTATATTACGCAAAATGCCACCAATATTACAAAATATAGAATCGAATAACACAAGACTATGAATAAAATATAAAATCCACATAGTGATCATTCCACATTCCAAGACCCGCCAAAAACTCTTAGAAATCTTGTTTTGTCAGTTACACACACAAAGTACAGTCGTTCTGAAGCTTACGTATAATCGGTGGTTGATTTTTATTTATTATCTAGCTTCTACCCCTGACTTCGTCCGCGTGGAATAGTGACTAAGTGTTAACGCTAACTCGCAGCGGAAGCTCACAAAAAGAAAAAAAACTACGAATTTTAAACATTCGTCATTGGTCTATTGGTCTTAGCGTGGTGATATATATCCTATAGCCTTCTTCTTTGATGAGCTATCTAACACTGAAAGAATTTTTGAAATCGGACCAGTAGTTCCTTAGATTAGCGCATTCAACCAAACTAACAAACAAATTAGTTTTATATTAGTATACTCGTAGATTACTACTTTTCTCCTGTACATAACTCGAGCCCTCATCCAAATTACAATAATTTATGATAGAGTGGACTGATTTTAATGTAACAAAGACTAAGTTATTCTCGAGTATATGCCTTATAATTTTCTTCATAAGGTTTTTTTGTCAAACCAGTACTTTCGTGTGTAACTTTTGGCACCGATAATTGCACCTAGGTATATTACAATTGTGTTTATACTTTTGAAAGTCTTAGAAAAAACTTAAAGTTGTTCATTAGTATTTGTTTTGATGTTATTTTATGTGTTAAATGTGACCATGAATTGTAATATATTTATGTATATTATAGGAAGCAAATGAACAGACCCTGGTCTCATCAGGTCACCTGATGTTAAGTGATCGCCGCCGACTATAGGCACTAGCAACACTAGGAGAATGTGGGGTGATGGGTAGAAGAGTGGAAAGGAGAGGGGAGATGGGCCTTGTCATAGTCTAGAATATTGCGAGTGTTTAACCTTTCACCTGGTACGTATAGGGTTGAAAAGTTGATGTGAATATTTCAGGAAGGATTACGATTGTAATCGTCTCACGAGTGGTGTTTTACAATTGAGCAAAGACACCCATCTCGTGTTAGACGAGACTAAGATAGAACAAGGCCGTTTAGATGCTACAGGAGTAGGAAATATAGCAGCACTCGGCAACATGATTATGACTCAAAAAGTAGAGTACGATTTTAAATATTACAAAATGGAGTTCGATTCCGATATATCTGTGCTGATTCTGTCAGAGGGGAAGTCTTTGTTACCGGTATGTATTGTAAAAAATAATAAAGTGTTTTTTTTTCTCGACCTGACTACGCTTTTGACCTAGCAAAGTCTTAACAGCTTCTCCTGACTACAAAACTACTAAGGTGTTCTTTTTGATGTGAAACATCTATAGGAGGAGGATAAACTCTGTGTCATTGTAAATAAACCAGACAGTCCATGGCTGAAACATTGTGTAGCAACACTCGTAAGAAGGGAGAATGTTCATAAATAATTGTAAACATAATTTAATTTCTTAAATATGAATGTACTAACATAGGTTTTAAGAAACATCTTTACTAACACAACTTGTATGGACTCATAAGTCTGAGATTAAGATTTATTATTGTTATAAACCTGATTGTTAGCGTGGTGACGCAAAACATGAACTTTGCAATATTAACGAAATACTCGGAAACATTTGCATACCTGTCTGTATAAACATAAGATTCAAACTGTTTTGTCGGCCACTTGTTATACTAGTGTTACGCGGCATGCGACGACGACCTAGCGCCCTTTGATAAATGCCGCATAAAAACACCGCGCCCACGCCTAGTTGTATTTAATAAAAATTAATATTTATACAATAGAATAAATAAATCGTCATTTTTTAAAGGAACAAATTTGTAATGCTTTATCTATTTATTATAGCTGATTCTTGTATTGTATGTCTCGTAATTGGTTCTTTTATGAATATAACTTATACTAAACAATTTCTACGTCTGCCAAGCGTCCCGTGGTGGCTAATTTTTTTTAACCGACGAAAAAAACGGAGGAGGTTCTCAATTCGTTGCGTATATATATATTTTTTTTTATGTATGATCACGCATAACTTTTTACAGTATAGTCCGATTTTAATAATTCTTTTTTTTATTGGAAAGGGTATACTCCGAAGTTGGTCCCATTTAAATTTGGGAAAAAAAATTCAACCCTAATAGTATGAAAATCGACAATGATTGATTATTCACGCACTGATTATGTCTATGACCGCGCATACCTTTAGACAGAATAGTCCGAATTAAATTATTATCTTTTGATTTGAAAGAGTATACCCAGAAGTTGATCCCATATACATGTAAACATGAAAATAGCAACCCCAAGGGTAAGAAAACCGGGCATGATTTATAATTCAGCTTCTGAGTTGTGTATTACAAATAAATTAAGCTTGTAGTAATTAGTAAGATCATAGCCACACAAAATTATAAAATAAAAACTTTTTAACAAAAAATTAAACCGCCGAAAAAACTGAAAAGCAAAAAATAATAAACCTTTTACTTTATTCATCTTAATAACTAAGTTCTTAAACTAATGTAAGTATACCTAAGAAATTTTGAGTCGGCGCCAAACAACCAATGAATAAAGATCATTAGATTACTTAAATTCACAAAAAAAACAAATCAAATTAAAAACACAATGGGTGTAAGGGGTGTCGAATAACATCATAAGACCTGAGACACCCAAGCCAACCTCACCTGCACGTGGTGCACCCTGCTGAATAACGAACGAGGCAATGGCGCAAGCGGGGTGGTAGGGTTTTACAGCCCGACTGGGTCGCAACCACCATGTATATGGCGAAAACGCCCGTAATAGTGATTCGCTTCTACGGGTCGCGTTTCGGGATCAGCCTGTGCATATCCAACTTATTACAGGCCGGCATGATAGTGGCGACCGGCGATGGATAGTGCGTCAATCGGTGGTCGCTATTATTTTTGGATTGTACTGTGTTTACCATCAGGCATAGTGCAGTCACTTTGTCGTGCTACAATAAAAAAAAAAAAAAAAAAAAAAAAAACAATGTGAGATCTCCAGCGGTAACGTGTGTGCCCGTTCGGGTTGCTTCGTAAGCGTTCGGCATGCAAGGAGTGTGTCACGCTGCGCCGCCGCCGCGCATCACGCTTTACGTAATTAATTAATTTGCTTGATTGGCGCCGACTTAAAATTTCTTAGGTATACTTACATTAGTTTAAGAACTTAGTTATTAAGATGAATAAAGTAAAAGGTTTATTATTTTTTGCTTTTCAGTTTTTTCGGCGGTTTAATTTTTTGTTAAAAAGTTTTTATTTTATTTAGTTTTAAGGTCACCAAATAAAAATCTTTTGAGTCTATCTTTGTAATATTTTTGTATACTACTAGCTGTGCCCGCGACTTGTATAAAAACCCTGACTATTAAATTTATCTAAATACATTTTAAGTCCATTTACTTATCTACTTTTCTCTCGTACTTAAGTCGTGTCGTCATTAAATGAGATTTTTTTTTTTTCGGAATGTCTACGCTATTGACCCAGCAAGGTCTTAACAGCTTCACCGGAC
>JACEII010000047.1:3467832-3539797 GCA_014332785.1 Antheraea mylitta
AAAATCGGCTGAGTGCCTTAAGCGCTCGCCGATTTTATTTTGGCAACCAGCTCAAGGGTGCACGGCACACCTCGGCTTGGCTGTTGCCTGTTGCATGCAAAATCGCGGCCTATCTTAGCTAACCTAGCTAACTATTCATATATGTATGAGTTGTTGAAACGTATATGTGTACCAAGCATACACGCCTCAACAACTCCTCCATATATTTATTATCGGAAAATTAAGAGTTTTTCAGTTCGATGAGGGAAAAAAGTAAACCCTTCCACTTTCATGTGTAAGCGCGTAGGCGTGCACGTGTGTGGGGGTGATCGTGTAGTGTTGTAGCAGTGATGTATATTTGTGTGTCACCGTATCGCGCAAAATTAAATGAGATATAGACTAAATGTTACGCGAGGATATGTTTTCTTGTTCAAATTTCATCATAAATACAGTACTTGAGCAGTTATGCTTGATCTAAAAACAAACAGACAAACATTTCTGAAAATGTTTGAAATTTATTTTATTACTTAATCGAAGACACGCAACATTTTTTTTTTTTAGAAATATCTCAAATGTCCTTTTAAATATGATGGCTACTTTGTTAAAACTGTCCAAGTAAATTTTATGACATTTTAGAATTTATGCTTTATTTTGTTATTCATAATGTATTTCATTTATGAAACAACATAATATAGGATCAAGTTTCTTCATCTTTATTTATTTATTTTTTTTAAGTCAGGTCTCAATACGTTTCTATGTCAAGTCAGTCTGTCGCTAGTAAATGTGTTTGCTTTAGGTTTTTCTCTTAAAATCGTTTTCAGTATTTGTGCTAATATTATCTATAATTAATTTCGAGATTTGAGACAAACTCTGAATATTATTTACAGCAAATAAAATAAACCCCAGGATTTCCATCTTGGTGGTATGTAGTTTTCCTTCATTGATTATAATACGATGTAAGGAATGAAGATAAATCCAATCTAAATATTAGTTTTTTGAAATAATGAATGATTTTAATACTATATTTGCTGAACAGGATCGTTTTTTTTTTCACTACTGTTGGCATAATAAACAAATGTTGACTTTTAAAATCATCAATCTAAGATTATTATAAGTTTTTTTTTAAATATCTCTTAAGAGAGTAGAATGGATTTATCGAAGTTTGAAGTTAAGCGACTCATATATGATGAAGTGTATGAAAAAATAATATTATATAATTAATTAAGATTCTGTCAAAATCTCCAAGCATTCTTAAAAATAAGATTTAATATTTTCCTTACAGAGTGATTATCACGTTCCATTGAGGCCCGAAGAGTCATCGTTGCAAATTTTTGATGCCATCGTCGAGGCAGCAACATATTACTTAAAGGAGGACATCATGAACATCATTAGAACATATTTGACCTGCCTTAAACTCGTCAAGTATACCATTAGTGATGATTTACAGGTTAGTACAATGATTTTGTACAACGATAGTATAAAAAACTGTAAGAAGTAGCATTAGTAATAAACAAAATCTCAAAACTTAATAACAAAAATACAACATCTTATAAGTATATGTAAGGAGTATTTGTAATGAGAAAATTGTATATTTTCCACTGTTTTAAAACTATTTATTTTTATCTATTACGTTTCCAATTTCACCTGCATATTTAAAATGAATCTAACAAAACTCTTGTGTTAAAATCCATAGGTTTTCAGACAGTTTTGGTCTTAAAAAACTCTAGAAATAACACTATCCTTTTGGCAGTTAAATGATATATCTAAAACTGTTTTATTTCATGATCTATGAAATTTTATTATGACAAACATAATGAAAATTAAATGTCGAGTGTGGTTTGTAAAGTTCCTGAAAAATATATTATTTTGTTATCACATATATATCGGGGAGCCACTATTGACTTGTGATACCGCGCTATTTACTATAGCGGGGGTGTTACTAATGACCTCAAACGCTATTGGTTGAAGTTGTCGGCTGTTCATTATTTACCTCTATGTGAAACGCCATTGGTTGGAGATATCGGTTGTCTATGTATCTTGATGTCTTAAAAGACGACCGATGACTAGATGCTGGGCATACTCGCTCAGACAGGCTAATCACACCTATAGTTAGTGTAATGTTTCTGTATTGGTTAACATTTTATTCAATTACTCATGGTGAATTGATCGATCAGATCATAACCATGGCGTCACTATGGATGACATCAAACTTCTACATGGAGTCCATTTTATCCCTACGCCTAAAACATTTTTCTATACTTTGTAGCATTTGAACACAATCTCAATTGATGTGAAATGACTATGACAAGTATTCACAATTGTCGATAAGTTCTCAACGCAAAAAGCTGTATTCTTCTATAGTAATGACTTCATAATACTTTTATTAATGTATTTTGTTAACATTAGAAATATATCGAAGTCTAGTAATTTAATGTAAACAAAAAATATTAAAATCTATCTTACAGTTTTTTTTGGTGTTGGGTAGTAAGTAAATTCGCTAACAAAAGAATATTAACAGAATTTAACCCGACTTAGTATTAGCTTACAATAATTAAAAACAAAAAAATGAAATTATTATTTATCTATGTTTGTTAATATGTATGGGTATATACTTATCAATCTTACTTTTTTTAATAGAAATAAAAAATGGATAAAATAAAAGTTGAATAACTTTTTTATAAAACTATTTTACAGTTTGTAGAGGAAGACTTTATAGAGATGAGAAGTAAAGCGGATAGTGAAAATCCAATTACTGCTGATGATTTACACAGGCTGTTGGTGCTGGCCCGCTTGGTCAGCCTGTCCCGAGGACAAAACACCTTGAATAAAGAATTTTGGGATATCACCAAGACAATGGAAAAAGAAAGGCTACTAAGAATTAAAAATAGAGTTGCTCCTACTCTCTAAGAATAAAAGATTTTAATATGTTTTATATTGAAGTTTTATTTTGTTTATTAATCTAAATTTTGAAAAGATTTGAGAACCGTAGAAAGCGAGTAACGATAACAACGTAATACAGCGCCATCTCTTATAGAATAGTTAATATCAATAATGTATATAGATTAAAATATATATTTGGTGATATCAATTATAAATATGTTTAAACGGTAATTCTTCCCTTGTTAGTATATCTGTATTTTTACTTAACTATTCGATTTCTTTTTGAGAAGATGTTTTTCTGTAATCAAGTCAAGTACCGCCCAGCATCAAAAGGTGAATTATCTTTTTTTAGTTTTAATTCATTTTAATTTCAGTACTTATTTTAATACCACACAAAAACTAAGCGCATCAAAAAATGTTGTCTAGGCTCAACGTTACATAAAATAGAATTAGCTATATTCATTTATAAACACCTATGGCATTAAACCACTATGGTTTCTGTACAAAAAAAAATGGGCATAAAATACGAGTTAATAAAGTCAAAAGTAGCAACGAAGGATTTTAATAAGCAAAAATCTATACCCATATTATAAACAGGTAGAGTTTGTGAGGTTGTAGGCGGTAATCTCGGAAACAACTTGGTCCGATTTGAAAAATTTCAGTTTTAGCTCCTTTATCAAGGAAAGCTATATATCATAATAGCATCGGAGCAACAATGAAAGTTGTGTCAAAATCGGGTATTTTCTCCTTTTGAGAGCTTCCACTGTGTGTTAGTGTTAGCCCATAGTAACTATGTCGCACGCAGAAGCTAGTCTCATATAAACCCTTTGTTCCTCCTGATAGAAGAGCACACAAAAAAGATTTTCCTATGTTAAAAATTGGGGGAATCTAGAGAATATGATTGAAAATTTGATGTTGATTATTATAGAGATTGTTAAAGTAATTGTAATATTTTATGTTATATATGTTTTTTATTTTAAGATTTAGTTAAAGACGACATAATTTAAATAATTAGAAAAGCAACTTTTGGTCATTTTATGTTTCAGACTAAGACCAAAAAAGTTTTTTAGGTAATTAGATTTTATAACAAAGTGCCACAGCACATTACCGATTTGCCGGATAGTAAGTTCAAGCACTATGTCAAGCGGATTTTAATGTCTAAAGGCTATTTGTTATATGGTGGATCAATGTGGGCACAAGGGTGATGTCAATTTAAACATTTATATTTTGTACGAATATATACCACGATAAATTACATCAGATCGAGTTTCTTGCTGGTTGACTTCCGAACGGGTGGTAGCTTTGACGTTCTTAAACGCTTTCTCAAGGCATAAACTGAATAAATTATTTTATTTCTCTGTGTCACCCTTTTCAGTAGTAGTAAAAATAACGGAGTTTTATAAATTTCAATATATTTTTTTTTAACTTTATTTTTGGCAATCAATCTTTCAGATTATTACTGCCATTGTCGAGTAATCAATAATATTACAAGCGTCGCACGATCATTACAATATCAAGGTTGGTGTCAATCAATATTCTAATAAGATGGTGGATCTCTTGTTAGAACCCTCCAGGGAGTTTTTGTGGCACCTCAGAATTTCATGCTCCGTGGTATTATTTTCCATTCACTTCACTTATGCACAATAAACTAACCATATAACATACATCACCACCAACTTTACACAATATAGAGTCAAGTAACACAAGATTATGAATAAAATATAAAATCCACTACATGACAGACTGAAATCCCGCCAAAAACTCAATATATTATTTATCCCGTACTGTTGTATTTTGTGAGTAAATTCCACGGAACAAAGAGTGATTCTTCTATGTGTAAATTTTTAGTTATTTTAAACTAGCAACCACAGAGCATTTTGTAGTAGTGGGAACACCTAATGAAACGAAATGTCACAGTGACGTGTCCATGTTTTAGTTATATTGATTAGAAAATATATATATTTGTAGATAATTATTGTAAGAATATTGTTGCTATTACTATGTCTACTAAGAATAAGTCGTTGGATAGTGCCAATAAAAGTAAAGCTAGCGAATCAATATGGAGGAAAGCATTTATTTCTAAAACAGAGTGGCCAGACAAGGTTAGCTAGGATCGCGTGACTTTTATTGAATTTATTTAATGAAAACTTTACTTGATTGTAATTTGTTTAATTTCAAACGTTTTAGGAAGAGTTTCTAGATGTGATATACTGGATGCGCCAAGCTATAGGCATTATTTTGGGTCTGTGTTGGGGCCTGTTGCCGCTGAAAGGATTCTTAGGGTTGTTACTGTAAGTTCTGCTCTATTTTTTTCATGAAAGGCTATAGTATGGTAGTAGTTTTACACTTAAAACTATTGTGAATCTGATGTGGATAGGTTTCTTATCAAAAACCATGTCTAAATCATGTTAATAGCAATATGTAATTCTGTTAATTGATTAATAATCCATAATTGAAACAGATTTTTATTGTTTCTTAGTTCTTTTCAATAACGTAGGAGGCATTAGGTCCTATTGACCTAAGTAATTAATTATTTCTTTAATTTATTTTTTTATCAGGACTCTTTTAATATATACTTACTTATTATTTCAAATGAAGTGTTAAAAATATTACAAAACTGTATGGGTTTAAAAGATCTCTTTAATTCTATTTGTTTGTTTACATAGGTTCTTTATATTATGAATATTTATGTTTTTATATTAATACATTTCTGATTACAACAGTATAATAAAAGACACTATATGTGTCTAAACTAAAAATTCCTACTATACGCAATGTTCTAGAAAAGGGGCTTAAACCAACATTGCTGCAGCAAAAGAATAATTTTGAACTGAAACTATTTATTTTTATTATAAAATATATATAAATCATGAACAGATCTCTTCTTAATCTGTTCATGAAACCAACTGATATTCTGAAAGTGGCATATCTAGTCTGTAGCCATATATTTAAACACAATAGTGATAATATGAAAACAGATAAATGTGGTGCTTTCAATAACATTCGTATTCTTGTATATTAAAACAAAATTGTTAAATTCATTTCTTCAAACAATAAACTTGTTTTTAGATTTGTAGTTGTGAATGCAGCAGTGATATATTTTTATGTGAATAATTTTCAAAATGTTGATGAAGAAGAATATGGTGGTATGTGGGAAATAACTAAGGAAGGATTCATGACTTCTTTTGCTGGATTTTTGGTATGTGTCCACTAATTATAACTCAAGTTTTTACCCTTCTAAATATAAAGTAGACCTTAATGAAGATAATAACCGATGTGGTCATGTCACAGACTTAGTTATTCAATGTTAAAGAACAAAATACAACAACAACAAAAATATGTGGCACAACACGTTTCACACTTGTTTTAGATAGTCATATTATAAATTGAGTATTTTTGTGGGCATAAGCTATAAAAATACAATAATGGACTTAGCTGGTTTTTTTCTTCTTCATATGTAAACACTTATCATCCAGTAATATACAAAGAAAAGCAGTTTTCAAATAGATACTTATGTTAATATTACAGGTGACATGGATAATAATTTACACAGGACTCCACAGTCAGGCATTATGAGATGAGAGGATTGTGTATAAAAAAAATAAAAACAACCAGAAATGAACAAATAAATAATACAAATATGTTCCATGTCAGTGATAATACATTAGAATGAATTCATAATACAATGTTTATGTTAGTTTTATTTATAATTAATAATTGTTATCAATTCAGTATGTTTCTGGATTTTTTTAAATGTTAATTTATTGCATATATTAAATTATATTTATAGTATGAAATATGTAAATAGTATAATCATCAATTTATATCAAATATAGTTTAAATGTTTTTAACCATTGTGCATTCTATCTTCTAATTTTATAGAGCAATTGATTATAATCAGATGAAGCTCCTTTATAGGTAGCTCAATATTGGATATTGAATATCTTAAAATGTAGCTTTTTTAATTGACAAAATACGATATTTGTAGTAAAAATTGTTAAATTTTGATCAGATTACTAGAGAAGTTATTGGATCCCGAACATTCACAGTATTTATTCATTTTGTAGCAATGTAAACAGTTCTAATTGCCAGTTCTAGGCGATTAGAATAATTCTAATAATACTCAAAACAAAAGTGGTTATTCCTATAAAGTTTCCTATTTGTGTATTGACTGATAAAGCTTATTAGTTGGAATAAATCTTGTCTTCTGCATATATAAAGTTTGAGGCTACATTTGAGTTGTATGGCAACACTGACCATTTTCGACTTAACCATTTTAATTTTCCCGATAGGTTAAATGATATTGGAAGCTAAAGTATTACTGAAAATATTACCAAAATAACAGAGAATTATATTTGAAAATATACTTCAGTATTAGAACCATCGTTAATTGAAATTAATACAGTAATAATTAATATAGTAATAATACAATTTATATAGAATCAATTTGCAGATAATCAACTGAGATGTGTCTCTCTCTTGTCACAGTTTTAGCTACAATTATTTGAAATTTAGTTGTTCTTATATTACCATTATTAAACAGAAACTTGATTTCTTTACAATACATTTCTATACATGTTTATGTTACAGTAGAAAAACATTGTTATTGAGAATTAAACATAGATGTCCAATAGACATTGAAATTTGTTGTTAAAAGATTTGAAATATGTGTAGATTTCTCAACTGGGTAACGTTTTTTTGCTATACTAAGAGTATAGTAGTATTTTATATTTTATGTTCAGAGCAATGAACTCCATACTGCCAGATTATGATTTTATTCCTTACTAGCATCTGTCCGCAACTTTGTTCGTATGCAACAGTTACTTTACGCTAACGCTAACCAACAGAAACTCCTAGAAGTCAAAACCATTTTGAAACATTCTTCATTATTGCTCCGCTTCTATTTGCCCTAGTGTGATGATATATAACCTATAGCCTTCTTCGATAAATGAGCTATCTACTACTGAAATAATTTTTAAAATTAATATTCTTAATTTATATTATTATAGATTAATACTCTTTTCTTGTACTTAACTCCACTCGTCATTCAAATTACAATAACTTTTGATAGAGTGCACTAATTTTAATGATACAAAAAAATTGTTACTCCTGAGGATATGCTTTATGATTTTCTTGCTGAGGTTTTATTGTAAACTCAATACTTTAGCAGTGATGTGTGGTCATACAAATAGACAGACAAATGTATTCTATCACTTATTTGTAGTCACATGCAACATTTTTTTTTTCACCAAAATCGAAAAAGTACAGACATGTTAGATTTACATTCTTATACTTAAGTATAGAAGAAGATTTCGAATATTCTGTAGTTTTAGAAACATGGGAAGTCAACATGACCACAATGATTTATCTATGTTTCAAAAACTTAAAATCCATAACAAAGCAAGAAAGTTATCATAATATTAATATGTGACATTCCAATTATGTTGTCTCTGGATTTTCTTTCAATGTTGTCTCAAGCTTAAAAAATAATGTAATCTGAGCTTAATTGCAATGGTGTGTTCAGTTGATAAAATATTTACAATAACTTATTCAGTCAAATGGTACACTGCAACATTAATAAAGGTGTTTGATTTTACTTTTTTATATTAGATAAATTCAATAATAACCTGCTATGATATTATTTATGATTCACGTTTTTAATTTCTCATATAATCAAATAAAAATGTTTTTGTTTTACTGGATTGTTATGTAATAATAAAAAAAAAAAGATTTTTTTTCTTCTAGTAACAGCCAGATTATACAAATGAATTCATGATATAATTGTAAATATTACATGTATTACAGAGTTTGCCTTATTGTATTGATGGTGTGAAGATATGAATTTTTGAGTTTGTGAAATTGTTTAAAGATTTTATCTAATATGCAATAAATTTATTGCAAGCGAATACTACTTACAGTATCTGTGGAATTATTTATTTAATAAATACTGTGTACATGTTAAGTCAATAAAAACATCTCTGTTCAGAATCAATTTTGATATTAGAAATAAAGTTTTCATTTAACTAAGGTAATGTAAGAGTTATTCTTGAGTACAGCTTCTATTACATGACTGAGAAGATAATGACTCGGATAGTACAAATGATCAACTGACATTTCCAGTAAACAGCTCTGTTATGCAGAAAGTTGATACATTTGGGTGCAAAATTATTGTTATATTTTAATTTTTTTAATGTTCATAAGAAGGTATTATCTACTTTTAAAATGTTATAATTGATTGACAAACCGCACAGTTTCAAGTAGCTGATCTGTAAGATGTTTTGTAAATGAATTTTTATATAGCATAGGTGAGCAATAAGGATGAATTGTTTTAATTCATTCCCTATGGAGATTACAGAGCCAGAGATGTTCCCAATAATAACAAAGTTTACAAGAAATTCACGATTGTTAGATCTTTGTTATATTTACCATGTTAAAAAATTGCTGACTGGATTTTTTTTTTAAATATCAGCCAATCTTTGTAGCAAATATATCTTATTTTAAAATTGATGAAATACCTAAGTTTTTAATTGTTGTTATTTATTATTATATGAAATACAACTAGAGTATGTGTGAAATGAAATTCTTTTATTTGAAATAAAATAACGTGAATAATTGGTACAATGTTTTTATTATTTCTCTATAGATTTTTAACGAACAATTTAAAACTTAATTAATAATAATCTATAGAACATTGGCATATGAAGAGAATGGAGTTACGACCTTATTTCAAAAACCAAATGTACAAATGAGGTCAGGAACCCTAAAATAATGGTTGCCTACCTTCACACATGTATTACTTTTCTATGCGGGCTTGTAGCGTTTGCTTCTACTGTAATTTATAGTTTATTAGCGGGCCCGACCGACCAACGTCCCGCATCGATAATAAACACCTCGACAAATTATGTACCTAAATCTTTGTGAATCACTTTATCTACTGGTGAAAACCGCATGAAAATCCGTTCAGTAGTTTTGAGTTTAACGCGAATAGACAAATATGGCAAAGGACGTTGTTTTATAATGTGTAGTGATATGGATAAGTCCTGGTCAGAGCCTATAACAATTGGCGTAAATACTCCAATAGTGTATAATCTATATTTTTGACATTTATTATCAAAATTGGAAAAGACTGCAACTTAATGTAAGGTACTTTGTAACAGCAACAATTCCTCTTTATAAATACGTCTCTTTCCCGGTGATTAGAAAGAGTAAGCTCATAGCAAACATACAAATTGTTCATTTATCAAAGTAGAAGGTTAGAAATATTCAAAAGTAAAAAAAAACAATTAACAAATATATTAATTCACAGTTGAATATTATGGTATACAGTAATTATAATAAAAAAAACTAGTATGTATAGTTTACTTTGTACCTTAAGTAAGGTCTTTTTTTAAACTCTCCTCTCTAAAATAATTTTCCAATCGAGTTAGCTCTTGTTTAGAATCTACAGTAGAGAACAAAATCTTTTCATGTATTGCGAATTCAAAATCACTAAAGATGTTATTTAAAGCTCAGAAAATTCTATTACTTCCACGTTTTCATACTACAGTTAGTTTGGGTTATCAAGACTAATTCGGGTTATCAATAAATTTTAGCCTATGATAGCGCCCATTTTGGAGACTTTTGAACCTATTTATTCATTATATACGAAAACACGAGCGCGATTAAGACACTGTTAACCGGATAGCCGAATCATCCTGTGGAGATCAATGTATAATATATAACATACTATTAGAAAAAAAATTGTTATATTATAAATACATGTAAGCCTAGGGTAAGTTGTTTAGCAATAAATATTTTATTGTTATTATTTAGAGCTGGGCATTTTTTCGACATGTCCCCCATAGGAGACGGTTTTTCTTATCTCTACCCTCCATAAAAATAAAGCAACATTTTTTGATGTAACATTTAATCATCTCTCCAGGTTATCTCGACCTGATCGGTTCTATATCGTTGAGTAATGGTGGCTTCTTTGAAGGGCATCCTGACACCAGCGCCATGCGCAAGTGCACCCACGTGTGCGATCATAACGCCATTGTCTATGCAGAATCGTTCGTCAGTGGCGAAAACTTTAGCTCCGCGTTCGGCGCACATTATTCCCATCATTTCTTGGAGACGTTCATTGCAGCCGACTCCTCCAACTATGAGAACCTACGCCATTATACAATTTAATTGATAACTTAAATTCGGCACTTATGTATATAATACACCGCGCTCGCCGACCGCTTCCGCGGCCGGTTCGTGTTATCTTTTTTCGCAAGTGTAACCTAACCTAATCAAACCGAAACGAGACTGTTTTATTTTAACTTAAAAATCATTAATTTGGTAATATACAAAATTATGATTCTTCGGAAGTGACATAACCTCAAAACGGCACCGCAGTGCTCATCGACTGTTGTTTCACAAGTCTAACCTAAACCGAACCAAGATGGGAAAAATGAGAAAAATATATATGTATGTAATATAAATAGTAAAAATATTGTAATATTGTATGTAGGGTACATGAGAACAACCATATTTAAATGGATAGGCTTATCCTAAAGTTAAAGTACTACTGAACTATTGTTGCCATTTTAAGAAAGAAACCTGGATGCAATTCCAGAGAGTGGGTTATGTAGTATAAAAAAAAACTTTTTCTATGTCAGCCCGGCTAGCGACCACCCTCAAGATGAAAATCTTGTTGCCAAGAACCTGTGGTGCGTTCCGGCAGCTGCCCTTAAGAGTCAGTCCTCTATAGGTTTGCCGTGTTTTCCATCTTGCATCACCTTGTCATTTAACATCAGATTAGTTTGTAGTCAAACTGTATAACGATTTACAAAAAAAATCTCATTAAAAACAAATTGTTAATCACCTCACTGGAACCACAATGGGCCATAGCTCTCTCAGTTATTTCGACGAGCATAGCAAAAACTGTCTCCTGCAGCGAATAACAAAGATCTTCAACAGTGTACTCTTGTAACAGCTTCTCAATGCCGCCGGATAAATACGATAGAATACCCGAGAAACTGACATCCATTCCTGAAACATCAATAATATTTACAAGGTGCATGGAACAACAATTTAGGGCAATGATAGATCAATGTATATCTGTGTAATATGGTTAACTGTGTTAAACAATTTTTTTTTTAATTATTTTGCTTTTTTGATGGAGGAAAACAGAGTTATGTATTTTGTAATGTTTACAGGCAAACACAACCCAAAAAATATGGAAAGTCATTTCTTAAGCACTTGGCAATGTATTTTTGGAACAATACCAGTAAACAGCCATATATAAAGTTATCTTATTTTAGTTAAAGTAACATTTATAAACCAAAAAAAATATTTTTTTTTTTATGCCAGAGGGCAGCGAACTTGTGGCTGGCCCATCTGATGTTAAATGGTTACTGTCGCCTATGGACAACTGTAACACCAGGGGCATCACTGTTATGTTGCCAACTTCGAAGAGCGTGTTTCAATTCCTTTATAATCTACAGTATTACTTAGAATTATATGTCACATGAGAGTATGGGTGGTTTTTATTACAATTCCTAATATCCCATTATTACGACAAATAATAATGTAAAATTTTACAATATCGTACCATTACATGTCACAAGTACCCAAAATAACAAGGTGTTTAATCTTGCATTTTTTCAATTACAAATAATTACATTTACAACTTCCGAAAATTAGAGTGCCTCCATAATATAAATAGCAAAAAAAAACCTAATAATAGCTATTACTGCTATTTTATCAAAGGAGTTATTAATTTTGTTATTTTGTTACATTTTAAAAATAAAATGCAATGTACATCTATTATTCATATATATTTTTATAGTTGATACATAAAAGTAATACTGTAATTCGTAATTACCTTTCACAGTATATGGCAGCGGGTAGTAGTAGTTCCCTTTTTTAGCTGCTTGCTCAATGTTGTAACCTGGACTAGGCGCATTAGATAATTTGAGAATTCGGGCGAATCTGTAAAATTCAAACACACTTATGAAGTAAATATGCAGTATAAACCAATTTTTTTTCATGTGATACTAGTATCAGGTGAGAAATAATAGGACATTACAGTTTTCTACCCTTGAAAACATAAATAAGCAGTACTACCCTAGTCATTATTCTCTTAGAATATAGAAAAAGTGATTGAATCTAATACCTTTACACAAGCAATTCTTGTATATTTCTATATATTCAACAAACTTTTTAACTGAGTTTTCAGGCAATGAAAAAAAAGATAGCTAGAATATACAGGTAAATTTCGCCGGCTTATCAAAACAAAAATAGCTCAGATGGAAATCGGCTGCTTCGAAAATCCGTCTAATCCCAGTTCGAATCGGAGAGACAAGAAAAGAGATTTTTTTAATATTTTAGTAAAAAAAATCTGATTTTGGGAGTCAAACCTAACGGTTTATTTTTATTTAAAAAATAATTATATTATTATAATTGTAAGAGAGATATACCTTTTTCTTTTGATAAAAAATATAATTTTGTGAGGCAAACCTAACAGTTTACTTTAATTTAAAAATGTATTTTAAAGGACCTAGCTGGCTCCGTTGTCCTGGTACTGATAAAATATGTGTGAAATTCCAATTTTATTTTTGTAAGTTTCAATTCTTATTACTAATATAGCTTTATTATAACTCTATTCAGCTGATAGTGAAAAAATCTGAACAAAATAGATAATTCAGCTATTTCCAAGGTTATTTAAAGTTACCTAAGAATGAAACATATTTTTAGAAGAGACATATGTACATTAAGATTGATTTTGGTGGTGCATTATTATTTATATGCAACAAGTGATTACATTACTACATATATATTATGTTTTCTTTAAAAATTTTATCTGTCTGTGACATATGAATAAAATGAAAAGATAAAATATATCTGGTCTATAATATATATGTAGTAATGTAATCACTTGTTGCATATAAATTTTAATGCACCACATATATGTAATAATTAAAATACTGGCAGGCTAAAAAAGGAAAGAGATATATTTATTAATTTCTTTATATAATTTAGTCACAATCAAATAATTATTTTACTATACCTTTGCCACATATTCATAGAAACAAAGATTCTATGGTAAACATTATAATAGTAAAAATAATAATGGGTGGATTATAAGTATTATTATTTAAAAAATATTCAAGTACCTGTCTAAACAATTACCCACAGCAATATCTATGGTTTCTCCAAAGATCCTATATCTTTTTCTAGAATAAGCGATAATTTGTGTATTACCACCACTCACATATAATACAATTGGATTTTGTGCATTTGTTATTAATCTACCCATTTCAATGTCTGTACTATTTTGGTTAAAGAAAATACAATATATTATATCAAAGTAATTAACTTCCAGCATATGATTTGAGGATAATAGTGTCTCTTTATCAATTATAAAATTAAAAATAATATAAAATCACTACATATAATAAAACAAAGTCTTCTACCAGTTTGTCAGTTCGCAATAAACTCAAAAACGACTGCACTTCAAAGTGGAAGGGTTTTATTTTTTCCCTAATTGAACTTAAATAGTTTAGAAAAATTATCTGACACAAAATACATATAAGAGTTGTCAAGGTATGTATGCTTGGTAAACATATATGTTTCAATAATTCATATAAGTATGAATATGTAGCTTAGCTTAGATTAGCTCAGATATCTAAGCTCAGCGAATCGCATGTATCAGGCAACAGCCCAAACCGAGCTGTGCAGTGCACCCTTGAGCTAGTTGCCCAAATAAAATCGGCTGAGTGCCACAAGCGCTCACCTTAGTAGTCCGGTGAAGTTGTTAAGACCTTGCTAGGTCAATAGCATAGTCAGTTCGAAAAGAATACATTAAAGTATTTCTTAGATATAAATATTCAAGTTTTGAGAATATCTTGTGTTATTCTTTGTATTATATATTATTTGCTTTTGCTAGTGGTATTACTAGCATTAATGTGGTTAAAGTTATTTTTTTATCACTGGTGAACAGTACTTTTTCCTGGATGAAATGTATTCTATGTTCTTTTTGTCCCACTAACTTGTATTCAAAATTCCATGATGTTTTGTTTAGTTGTTAAGACTTGAACATTTAAGAAACAATCAAACTCACATTAGCATGTACAATATTACTAACTAGCCTCTGGCCATGACTTCATTCGCATGAAATAGTTACTTTAGGCTAATGCTAACATGCAACGGAAACTCTGAAGAGGAAAAAGATCCCGATTTTGAAACATTTTTCATCGGTGCTCGGTTCTTATTAGTCTTGGTATGATTATATATAGCCTATAACCATCCTTGATAAAAAGCTATATAACATTGAAAGAATATTTCAAATCAGACTAGTAGTTCTTGAGATTACCCCCTACAACGTCATAAAGTTACAAACTTTATCTCTTTATAATATTAGTATAGATGACTATATAAAAAATATATATACATTTTTTATGGCTAAAAAGGATACGACCTATACAATGGTTGACACCCAGAATTGGCTTGTTCCACAATTTAGCACAAGTTCTGGCGACAATTGCACAAACCATAAGAGGTGCACCCATGCCAGGTCCCTTAGTATAACAGACAACATCAATATCTTTAGGAGTCAATCCAGATTCTTTAAAAGCCTCTTGTAACACCTCATGGATATTTTTTTGATGGTGTTCTGCCGTTTCCCTTGGTAAAAATCCTGCAAATATTTTGTCAAAACATTATCAGATTTGATAGATGACAAACAAATTTTTACCTTGCAAATACTAACTGGTACCAGAGACATGAAGATAGTTTTATTACAAAGCAGGAAATATATTATGTCTTTGTTTATTGTTTTTTAATTGTAATTAAAAAATACTTCTGTAAAAATATGATGGGTACTTAGGTATTAAATGCACCAATATTTACCAACAGTCGAGTATTAAGTATATTATATGTTATATATATATATATATATACATAACATAAATTATAATTGAGGGGTATAGAATCAAATGCAGCTATTTGCATGTTTTTTTAAATATGAACTGTGAATGCAAAAATAAACGTCTGTCAATTGTCTACAACCTTAACTTATAATTTTACATCAAAACCAGCAACACAAACAGTACAGTAATACAAAAATCAGTCTAAAAATCTCTATTGGGATCAAAGTCATCTTAAAACCGGCTGCAAACATCAAAGACAGCTTAAATCTCGGTTACGCTCTTAGCTGCATTTGATTCTATACCCCTCAATTGTGAGGTTACAACACCTGAGAAGCTTTGCAAATCACCTGTATCCGTAAGTATCCGGAGTCATAACATATCAATTTATATGTAGTTAATAAAAATAAATATATTTTTAAATAACCAAACCTTCTCCAGGTGGTGTGATATAAGTCCTTCTGCAGTTAGCAAGTATTTTTCCATCTCTAACAATGCCAATACCAAGTTTATTAGCACTCCCTTCGAAACCGATCGCTACTACCATTTTCTTATAATTTCTTTGATAATTTGAATTATACGGAAAATCAATAACTATCCACACTTGTTTACAAAAACAGGGAGATGTGTTGCCGGCTGTGAAATGTTAAAAGCATAGGTAAGAATAGTATACGGGAGAAGTTAAAAGTACCCAAATAACACGAAAAGTTACAAATACTATCCGTGGGTTGTGTATTACAATAATTTATGATAGAAACGAAGAAGCAAACATTTTGTACCACACTGTATTTTATAAGCGTTTCATATTGTTATAAAAAGAGATTTTATAAGTATAACACGTATCAGAATAGTTCAATAACGTAAGCATTAAATAAGACATTCTTATGTTAGTTAAAGAAATTTCAGACATATCTTCATGTAACTTTTTTCTTTGACTTAATTTTAAAACTGTGATATCTTCTAAAATATTCTTTGAAATAATATGCGTCCACAAAAAATCCTTTAGACGAAGTGAAAACCACACTAAAATGCACTGCATACTTTAAAATAACTAAGGGAACGCTCAATCAAGTTTGCAAGGCGGCTTTGTTTAATAACGTTTATGTATTTTATTACTAATATTCTTTGCATATGTAAACTACATCTGTTTAATTTTATGTATAACGTTTTGCAAAAACCTTACTATTACAGGTACAATTGAGGAGATAATAAAAATGCACTGACTCTTTCAACTTAAAGGTATTTAATATCCAGCGACAAAAGGTTTCCCTATTCATGTTATTACTGTATTGTGAAGTAAAATAAAACTAAGAATATTAATCAATTTAAAAATGGTCCAAATGTTTGGTGATTACTCATACTCTTCGAAGTTTAACCTGGATACTAGCTTTGGGACAGATTGGTCCCAGCGCACTTTTTTAAAAATTTTTAAATTTCCCGCCATCGGCAAAGACATTTAGTACATGTACCATATGAGTCTATAAATCTATGGTCACAATAATATATTTAATTATATTCAGATTATATATGTTTTTTATATTATTATGTATTTGATATTATTTTCATAAAAATTATATCTAATTTAAAATATATTTCGTTTTTTTTTCTTATGATCGATAAAATATTGTATATTTTCTTGAAATAAGTTTTAGATGAAATAAGGAGAAAGAATAATAGTAAAGTTAATTGGCTGAAAACTATTGTTATCATATTCATTTGTCTAAATTATTCAATATTTAATTTGATATATTCATATTGTAGTAGTTTAATGTATATTTAGTTCAGTATTTAATGTAAAATATTTTTCTAACCTAAAAGTATAAATACAATAGCTAAGTTGGACATTTCGTGGTTTAGTACAAAAAATAGTTCTTAAAAATTAAATAATAATGTAATAATACATTTTGCATAATAATTGGAATTATACATTACATCATTCATAATTATTCAAATCTTGTAATAAATCCAGTATTTTTTTAAACCTTATACTGCCAAACTGTTTGCTAACCTTTGCATCATAGGGTCTATTTTCGTTTGTATGGCGCTTAAATCTTTATGGTTTTTCACTAATACAGGTGTTAAACAGATTCGGAGTGGTACTAAAACGTGAGCTTACAACACAGTAAGAATTGTCAAATAATTCAAAAAATGACAGTGTTGCCAGGAATTAGAAAGAAAAATATCAGTGTTCACAATCGAAAGCAAGGTACTGTATCTAAATACTGTCGATAGTCAGTGGGTCATTATTATTTCATTAAAATATAAATAAATCTTATAATTGAACCGTAACTATGATACACTATTTTGTAATGAAATGATCCTTATCAACAATTTATTTCACGTAAGCGTGGCACAAATTCTGAACCAATGCCCTCTACACTTAAATATTGTTGAGGGCCAACATTTTTTTGTTCGGACAAGTTATTGGCAAATACAATAAAGACCACTATATATGAATATATGCATTATAATTTTTTTTTTCGGAATTGGCGTTCATTTACTAATTTTAATTGGTAGCACTATTGTTTGAAAGTGAAGGAAAACATTTTGAGGAAATCTGAACTTGAAAAATATAATATAATATTATATATAATAATACTCACTGTATATGGGAAAATATATAACTATGAATTTCTCGGAGTTTGAAATATGTGGTAGGATGGCGCAGTTATTATGCTCATACCTTTCTTTGGTATGAAGCCTATAACCCTGCGGTGGTTAGACTGATGATGACAAAATTATTATTTTAATATATATCTCTATTGGTGAACCTTTTCAAATTTTAGAGAGTATGAACGTAAATTTATTATAAAATAATGTGATAAGATAAGCATTGATATATAAAAACCCAAGATGCACAGTCAACTTCTCAAACCTGTCCGCATAAAATTAGTGCACAATCAAGAATTCTTAGCTCATTTCAAAGTCTTTTGTCACTCGCGTTTTTGGACTTTTAGTACACTACTTTGTAAAAACATCTATAAATAATTCTCGTAAGATTGAATTTACAAAAACATAAGTTTATAGTAGTACTATAATTACTTAGGTATATCGGTGTTTTTGGAGACGGTTTTAACAGTTAATTTATTCGAGACTATATGTCTTGGGTTTTTATATATCAATGTAAATAACCTAAAACCTTAATTATTATTATGGATAAAAAATAAACTAATTTTAAATTTAGGGAAATGCGTTTATTAAATGCACTAGTAAATTATTAATCAGTAGTAAAAATATCCAAAAAAAAGTCCAGTTTAATGGTAAATCAAGCAAATGTTTGGCACTGTAAGTTAAGCTGCAACATTCTTCTCTTCATTAACTTCATCGACAAAATCTGCTAGCATATCTTCTACTGTCAAAGCTTCATCTTTATCTAAAGTTTTGACTGATAATTCAACAGATGTTTCGATTTCTACTTGCCCATCTTCAACATTTTTATCCGTTACTTCAACAATACCATTTTCTAAAGGTACAATTTCTTTTTCCTGACTTTCAATATTTTTTTCCACAACTTGTTCTACACTTCCAGCATTTTTAATACTTTCCCCTTGCGAATCTTTGACATCTTGCCCACAAGTAATTTGGATGTCATCGGTATCATTGCTGCTTGGAAGATTCTCATCATCTGCTTTCTCTAAAATAGTGATTTTATCTCTACCTGTATTGGGATAGTCATATGCTACTTCCATTGAAAGAGGTCTTTCATCATCTTCCATTGTATCAGTAGATGCATTAAGTGGTAATTGAGTTCTCATTTCATGAATACTTTCCTTATCTTGGAATTTGTTATCATTAATTTGCGCTTCTTCTTCATTATGTTTTTCGACTATCAAATTACTTATATCTTCAACATTCTTGTCATTGTTAACTTCAATAGTTTCTTCATTATCTGCTTGATTATTTAAAGAATCGTTATCAATTTCTATTTGTTCACTTTCTTCAGGTAATTCTTCTATATTACTAATCTGAGGTTTATCCTGAGTTGTAACATTTGATTCTGTTTCTGTATCAGTATTTCCTTTCCTATCTTCAATAATAGCTTCCACTTCTTGAACAATCATAGCTTCATCTTCAGAATCGTCACTAATTTCAATGGAATTTATTGATTCACTACTTAAGCTTATTCTATCGTCAGTATTATTTTCGAGACGTGGCCTTTTATTTGAAGGCTCGTCTGGTATAGTAATTACATCTTCCTTCTCTGCATTTATATCCTTTGTCGGTAGTCTGTGTAAGAAATCATGTGTTTATGAATAATAAAAGTACTGTTTACATAAGAAGAAGCATTCCATATTCCATAAAAGAATCTAACATGGCATTATTTTATAACAGAATTGAGTTATTACATTTCAAAATAAGCTAATTTTAGTTGTTCCTAATATTTATAATGTTATATTTCAAGATCTTAAAATGTTGTACATGTAAAATGTGATGAGAAAAAAATAAGAACTTCATGAATGGTAAAATTTAAACTTTGTATTAAAACTAGAAAAATTAAGCAAGTTATATGAACAATTAAAATTGGATTTAATTCTATTTGAAATGAAATGATTCTTTTGTAATATTTTTTCTTTGAAATTCATTACATGCTTCAATAAAATATTGTAAAAATGGTGATTTTAAACGCCTTAATCATCATAAAATTATAATGGTAACTAAAATTTAGCTATGACTGTTAAGACAAATATATTGTATACCTTTCTGCACCCAGCAATGACTCTAGCACTGCTCGATTTCTCTCAGACATAATCTTCTTTTTAGATTCTGCTTTATTCTTTGCCTCAGGACGTACATCCATGGCGAATGTCAACGATGGAGGGGAACAGTGTAAATGAAGTCTTATATCTAAGAGCGCATTGGAACAGAATTTTTGAATCTGTAACAATGTACAATACAATTATGAGTGAGAATAGAATACTTCAAGGCCAATCAATTAGTCGCAATTTTTTATTGTGATAATCAGAAGTCAGATCCAAGTTGATATTTATTATGATATTCAATATTCTATTTATAGTACTGGGTAGAAGGTTGTATGTATATTTCTTCAGTTCTGTAGTCTAAACGACATCATGAATTTTAGCATTTCATATATGAATTTTAGCATTTCATATGTCATTAAATCTGTGCAATTTGGGAGTAAATATAGGTTATATGACGATTTAATATAACTGATGTACGCGAATCAAAATAAGAGAGTAGAAAAAAAAAAATACATACCCGAACTAAAACGTAAAAAGTCCTTCCTTAATATAAATAAAATAAAAAAATACTGTTGATTGAACAGACTTTGGTTGCGTTTAGTACTTCTTTTTAGATAAATAGTAGAATTAGGTGAAGGAAATATATAGATATATCCTTCTTTGTACCTTTGATAATGTATATAAAAAAATTCATGTTGATCAGTTGAGTTCATTTGTGGTAAAATTTTAAACTCGAATAACTTTTAAATAAGTAGTCTAAGCAAGAAATCATATGAGATCTTTTTTGTAGATTGTTTAATTTCCTACAATTATATGTTTTCAATTTTACTGGACGACAATTTGTTCGAGCGCATTAAAATTACAAATATATTTTCTTCCCGTTATATGAAAAATAAATATTCGCGATGAGCCACCTCTTATTATTAAAACTAACAGTTTAAACTTTACCAATAATTTATTTTTCATTATTTTGGATGATATTTTCATGGCCACTAAAGACAATAAAAGTTTATTTGACCCACCCTATCCTATACAACATTCAAATTATGAATCAAATGAATCAAGACACAATCACCATCCATGAAAATAGATGATGAATAAAAAGTAGTTCTTTATACGTCATTACTAAAATAAATGCACAACTTATTTATTAATAACTACCTGCTGACCCATACCCACTTCCTTGGGTGGTAATCATTTATAAAAAAATCTACTTTTTGTGATTTAAATATAAAAGTTAGACATATGCTATCGATATGTTTTTTGTAGACATTATCAATCTCTACAACTATTCTATAGAACTCAAACATATATCTCTCATAGTTAAGGCAGCATTCGTAAGAAACCTTTTGATTTGACCGTTTTTTCTCCTCAGACTTACTTTGCAAATCCGACTACCAAAAATGTATTTTCATTTTTCGGGGTAATATATAGCCTGTGACACTTACAAAATAACGTGGCTTTCTATTGGTAAAATAGTTTTCAAAATCGCTTTAGTGGTTCCTGAGATTACCCCCTAGAACCTAAACTTTATGTAGTCCGGTGAAGCTGTTAAGACCTTGCTAGGTCAATAGTATAGTAAGGTCAAGGAAAAACACTTTACTTCTTTATAATATTAGTATAGATTTCGTTTATTATTCTGGTAATTACCTCTCCTTGGTGAGTGTTAACCAGTCCACTATAAAGATGCAGGCAGTATTGAGTAGGAGGAGGTACATTTGGTGGTACAGCCTTACGTGCTGACTCCAACCCTCGTAAAAGCCATAACCCTCTCTCTGTACTGTACATAGAAAGCGAGCAGCATTCACGGACTAAATGTTCCTGGAATATCTGTTAAAGAAAGTTTTTTTTCAGTATTTTTCTTTATATAAATTACTTCAGCTCGCATTTAAATTAAATTCTGACCTTGACTCTAGAAATTTACAGAATAAACATGAAAATAATTTTATACATTTTTGAAATTACTTTTTTTGCCAACCATATTTCTTAATTGTTACTGCCATTGTCAATTAGGTAATAATATTACAAGTGTGCTATGATAAGTCCTAACGAGATGGTGGCCATCTTGTTAGAACTTTCTAGGGAGTTTTGTGGACTCATTTCATGGTATTATTTTCTATTCACTTTATGTATGTGTAGTATATGTAGGTAGTTTTATTTACTGTCATATTTAGCTAAGTGGTTATTAACTTGTCATCCTTCAATCTCTCCGATTATAGGCGTCTTACAGTATGGTTGCGTTTCATTAAGCTCCCTAAAATATAACCCTTTGGACATTTATATCAGTATGCACAATAACTAAACTATAGTACGTAAAATGCCATCGACATTACAAAATATAGAGTTAAATAACACAAGATTATGAACAAAATATAAAAGCTACCACATGGCCGACTAAGATGATGCCAAAACTCCCAGAATTACTATTCACCAACTTTGTACTATTGACTAGTATTGACCCATACTAATGACTTGCTGCTATTGTCCCTACCGGAAATACTATTGGCTTGAAGAATCGTTGGTTTTGATTACTGTTCGCTGGATGCCTTAAACTCGTAAATATACATATTCAGTATTATTGCATTTTTGTATATAATTCGTAACTATGTATATTCAGCAATACATTACTGTATCTGTTCTTTAAGCTGGGTGTTTTCATAATGGATACTTAATTGGTTTTGATTGGCTCATCGATTGAATACTTATGATGACGTATGGTGACGATTACGTCATACTTTTCTTGTTGTGCGATATAAACAGTTATATACGTCACATAGACTAATTTATAATTCAGGAGTATTTTCATAGGATTATAGCTAATATAAAATAAATTGGAGAAACTTTGATTACCTTATGTGTTGCTGGTTTAAGAAAAATACCGCATACTGACAAAAATGTTTCAGCACATTCTAAGGCAGCGATTGCAGTATCATCAGTTACTTCTTCAGACCTAAAATGATGTATTTATCACTTGAACGCGAATGACGTATAGGATGTTAGGTTGGATTTTTGATTATCTATCGCTGAATCCAATAATGTGATGTGAGGGGCTAGGGCAGGAAAGTTAATTTCGTATCAAGGAAAAAGCGCGGTAGAAATTAGTTTTTTTCAAAGAAACTGGTAGATAAATGTGAATTTTAAACAGTCAATTTGTTTCTGTTATTGCAATTTTTCAATTTGGTTAATTGATTCGAGATGCATTCATGATTTATTGCATAATTAATTTGAAGCAGATTAACTACATAAATGTCATTCAAAATGTAACAAACTATTCAACTAAAAACAAGGTTTTTAAAAAGCTCTACGATTGCAATATATCTGTACCAACGCACTAATCGCAAGAACTACCGGTCCGATTTAAAAAAATCTTTCAGTGTTAGATAGTCCATTTATCGAGGAAGACTATAGTCTATATACCATCACGCTAAGATCAATGTGAGTGGAGCACCGATGAAAAATGTTTCAAAATAGGGATTTTTTTCCCTTTTCAGAGCTTTCTCTCCGTGTATATGTTAGCGGAAAAAAAGTATTCCACGCGAACGAAGTCACGGACAGAAGCTAGTGTTTATATAGTAATCAATCGTTAAACATTAGAACGAATAAAATTACGAATGTCAAATCATTTGTTTAGAGACTTCAACAACAAGAAAGATGCATTATAATTTCATAGCAGTTTATGTAGATATATAAGATACTGTTGATTTCTTTGTTTGTTAAAAAATTAATCTTAAATTATAAAATTAGATGTTAAAAGAAAACAAACACAATTGAACAGTTAAAATTTCGAAACATATAACGGAAAGGTGTAATATTCAAATTTGTATTATTCTCTAAATCTAAGGATGAATTACTTACGTAGAAATTTTATTATTTTCTCCAGGAATATGTGACGCTATCGCGCTCTCTTGTAGCATCGTATTCGCAAGTTTTCTTTTTGCTTTCTTGCTTAATTTTTTCATTGGTTGAGAACTCATCTTAAATAACAGAACAATAGACTATTACACGCCAAATGAAATATATATATATATAATCCTCCCAGAATAATCAGAGAACACTGATAAAATTTACACAAAATAAAAAAATCAAAAGTATTACTGCTTCCAACTATGGCTACCCTATTTGACGAAGCTATTACTACGATTATTAATTGGGTAATATTACTAAATTGTCTTATGATAAATGTCCCAATAAATTGGAGTTCCATTTTGAACTTTCCACTTTTTGTGACTTGTCAGAATGTATACTGCGTGAAATTATTTCCCGTCCACTTCATTTATGCACAATAAATATACTATATGATGTAAAATTCCCCTAATAAAAATGATCTGCTGTTGTACGGGCATCACATAAAAACTACTCCACAGATTTTAATATTTTTTTTAAATATTACTTTGCAGATAATTATTTAAAAACGTGCGTTATATTCCTTTAATATACAGTTATTAATGTTTTATATGCACTATGTGTTTTTTGCCGTTCAAAGTGGGGCAAGCGGTGTGATGTTTATATTCCTTCCTATACACATAAAATATTTAGTTAAGACAATAGACGCAGACCCGAGTGTTATGTATTATAGAATATATACACAAATATCCTAAAATAATAAAAACCACTACATGCCGAACTAAGATCCCGTTAAAAACTTTAATTTTTTTTTAATATAATAATGCGACTTCTATTATGGTTGCCAACCTTACACCTCAAAATACGCAGAATCCGAATCCAGACTGAAATCAGTGTAATATTTTAAAATTTTATATCAAAATATAAATCGTGTATGATGTAGAAAAAATTGGGTCTAAAAAACGTCCACAGAATAAATAGTTTGCACAATTACATAAGCCTTTTAAATGTTGTACAAGACAGTTATTTGATTCAATACAAATATGATAAACAATAAAGATAATCAATACAACCCTTCGTTAATGAACCGTTAATTTTTTATGCATGTTCCTAAACTATATACGTGTATAAAACTATAATAAAACCAGTCATATTATATGAACCCTAATGCTGGGCCGCGAAAAAGACGGAGGAGAAAAAATTACATGTGGCAGAAATGAGAATGTTAAGATAGTGTAACTAGAATAGATAGGATTATCAATGAATATACCTGAGGAAGAGTGTAAATAGCACCCGTGACAGAGAAGTTGAGGAGTAATAGGTTCGCTTGGCATGTGCAGGTTATGAGGAAAGATGAAAACCATGTACGGATACAGGATATAGGAAGACCGAAAAAGGTATAGATAGACTGTGTGAAAAATGATGAATGTAAAAGGTGTGGATATTGAGATATCCGATAGACGAGAGTGGATAAGAAAACATATTGTACCAACCCTACTTATGTGGGATAAGGGTAAAAAGATGAAGATATATTAAACTATTTAGGTTAATTTAGTGACATACCGTGAGCTGAACAACTTTTTTAGGTGGAATAATGTCGTCTAAGATATTCGTGGTCAGTTCATCTTCCCACAGCCGACCTCTCCCTTCGCGCGACGGCCGGTGGACATTTAATACCCTCAACCATTTGGTTAGGCTACTGTACGCAGTGCGACGAACTTTTCTATGTAATAAATTATTTATTTATTCAGTATAATTCATAAAAATTGACATATCAAATTAATTTATAGTAGCAGCACGCAATGATGGCCGTCTTGACGTTTGTCCGCTTATGAAGTTTCATATAAATAAATAACTGCGTTTGCAGTTACAATTATGTTATAACCACGTTATAATTATAGTACACAGAATTAATGTAGTACATTGATCTCTAAATAATATATATATTTGTAATGTGTCAAAACAGCCATCATAGTGTGTTGCTATTATACCAGTTCACCTCAATATTTTCGTTTTTTTTTTTACCTGTTTGTACTACCTATTTAATCTTCAAATATAATTCTTAAAAGATAACACAAATACAGTTTCCTTGTTAAAACCATTTACTATTTCTATTCCTTCAATTGTGCATACCATATCACGCTTATAATATAAGGTAATGAATTAAAATTAAAACCAAAACGAGAGACCAAGTACCGGCAAATATTTCCCTGCTAATATTATTAATGATTATCATAAAAGTCAAAATAATTGAAACTGAGCTATATATAAAATATAATTTTAAAAACTCGCCTTAACTCTTCACATGGATTTTCAGAGGTCCATCTCAGTGTTTGCATAACAAGTCTAAACACTAACTGTGAGAATGGTATTAGATTTGGGCCTAGACTGAAAAATGAACAATGGATTAGACATAAATGGATAAATTACAAGACTTAATAAAAACATAACACTTACCAAGCGACTAGAGCATCTAGAGTCCTCAGAGCTTCAATTTTAACAGTGGCAACACTATGACTTGTTTCTTTATCTGTACTATTAGTTATACTCAGAAGTTGAACGATCACTTCGAATATTATTTGAGGTCGTATAGGCTTTGCTACTGGATATATTTCTCTGTGAAAATGAGATTTATAATAATAATTTATCTATTTAAATTCTACAGCTTTCTGGGCGCCTGTATCTTACAAAAAATATTTCAGAACTGCCCCCAAAGGTTACTTATAATTATAGAAAGTCCCTAAAAACATTAATTTTTATATGTGAATTAATATTAATAAATATAAAATTTGCCAAAATATACCAAGAAAAAATCCCACAGATATAAAAAAAAACTTAATTGCAGTTGACAGAAAATATGAATGTCTCTTTATAATACATGTATATATTTTTATACTTTGTATATTAAAAGTTTGACTACATTCACCGCTCGTCTGTCGTCTGAAAGGCAAGACCGTAATATATAAAATCTAGACAGACTGACTTACAGTCAGCTGTAAGAACACATCTATAATATGTATACCCATTTATATAAGTTCTATGTGATATATTTTCAACCAAAAGGTAATAGACATCCAGAAAAACACTATAAAATGCTCTACCACCATGCTATAGTTTCATTATGACATTTTTCTTTAGTAAAAGATTAAAATGTCTCGACTCTAATGACTCTTCGTTAATTATTGAGCAACATGCAAAGTATTTAGATTTCAAATATCAAACCAATAAGTAATAACACAGGATAATATCACCGTATTTCTAAATTCCATCGCCAATTTCTTAATTCTACAAATAATACTTACACAAGCATAGCCTGAAGAAATATAAAAACATTTCTTAATTTGATTGTTTGAATTTCCATTTTACTTTGACTTTGTTTTCCTGTCTTTGTTCTTTTATGAATTCGAAGCAAAGCTTTGGATAGTGGTGTTTTTCCTAAAATACGGAAGTCTGATTTCTGTGGAAATATTTGAATATATTTTTTTTTACATTAAACTGCTTTGTACAAAGTCTAGAATACAAGAAATACTACAAAACAATTCCATATAAATACACACATCAAAAAAGTCTAAGCAACATGCGTGATATTACAAATTTTACCATTTATATTAATTAATTTCTAAGTATTTACTCAAACAAAGTTTTTGTTATTGATGACATACAGGCTGGCTGTAAAAAAAAATTTGATTATGTTTTGTTTTTTCATAAAATTCAAATGACTGCGAATTTGTTTGAATTTAAGTGCGTTTTAATTGCTACGTTTAGTCTTGATTTTATAATTTTACCAACCATTTAAATAAAGTTAGCGACAAAATTGAATTGTTAGATATTCTTTACGTCATAAAGCGACGTCATTTGATGGCAGATGAAATGCAAAGAGTTGTAGGGATGTTGCAAGCGGGAAGTAATCAATCTCAGGTATCTCGACATTTTGGCATTCATAGAAGTGTTATTTGTCATATTTGGCAGCGCTACAATAATACAGGAGAACCCGTTGAACAGCATCCAGGCCGTAAAAGGAGTACAACCACTCGGCAAGACCGGTACGTACAACTGACTGCAAGACGCCAGCCGATGTTAACCGCTCGAGAGATAAGTTTGAGGCTACAAATTTCAAGTGGTGTTGATGTAAGTCCTCAAACTGTGCGAAATCGACTGCATGAGTACGGCCTACAAGCTCGACGCCCAATCAGGTGCCCACCGATACGTCACGGGAATCGCGCTCGTCGATATGAATGGTGTAGAGGACGCATAACATGGACCCAGGAACAATGGGATAAAGTTATGTTTTCCGATGAGTCGCGATTCGGGTTTAAGCCTGATACAAGAAGGGTGCGAGTGTATCGTCGGCCCGGAAATACTAAAAGGCTCAGGTGCGTTCAGGAAGTTCATCCATACAGCGGCTCAACAGTTATGTTATGGGCGGGTATTATGAAGAACAGGCGAACTGAGCTCGTTTTTGTAAATGGAAACACGAATGCTGAAAATTACATTGAGGATATTCTCAGACCTTATGTCTACCCATTTGCACAAACCATTGGCTCCGATTTTAGGTTAATGCATGACAATGCGCGTTCACATACAGCTCTGCGAACCAGTCAATACTTTGCAACGGAGAACATCCGGGTATTGCCCTGGCCTGCACAATCGCCAGATCTCAACCCCATCGAGCACGCATGGGACATGCTCCAGAGACGTGTTTTGAAGGACTTGGATGGAGCGACAACAACCGAACAGCTGAAGGATTTGTTACAATTCCATTGGGAGCGAATACCGCAAGATGACAAACAATCTCATTAATTCAATGAATAATGGTTGCCGACAAGTTCTGAATAGCAGAGGAGACCATACTTTGTATTAAATTGTTCTATTCTTTCACAATAAATACATTTTCTTTAGAAATTTTATTTTGTAAATAAAATGTTGGTTTCTTATGTATCTTAGTTTCTACAGTATATTCTAATATTGTTCTTTTCTGTTATTAAAAGAACTTATAAAGACAACAGCTGTTATTTTTACATCATAGAACCCTAAAGATATTATTTTAAAAATAAAATACAATGTTATAATGTGAAGAACCATCCTAAAATTTAAATTAGTACATGTTACTTAGGCTCTTTTGATGAGTGTATGTAATAACAAGTATAAATCGAGAAAGAAGTTGACTCTAAACATGGAATGATTGTTTTTGTAGATGGTAGAGCCACGCTGAAGCTATTATTGGTTTCAACATGAATGGGTCGGTTCACTCGGGGTAGCACCACCCTCTCACAGAAAACCGACGTGAAGTAACACTGCTTGCATTATCGCGTTTCGTTCGGTCAGTGAAAGCGCCGGAGACCCATCTCCCCTCTCCTCCCCTTTCCTCTCCTCTAACCCCTCTCCCTTTCTCTCCACTCCTCCCAAACACAGCCTGGCAACACACATGCAACTCCTCTGGGGTTGCTAGTGTCTATGGACGGCGGTTATCACTTAACAACAGGTGACCCGCTTGTCTGTTTGCCTCCTATATGATTAAAAAAAAATTAAAATTAAAAAGAAAATTTAATCTTACTATGTAAAGTTGTCACATGACTGTCTCATTTTCTCCTGACTGTAACCCAGATTTACATTTTTTTACACAAATTCTAATTTTAAAAAATAAATCCTGATGATGTCTGTTAATTTTATGATGGGGAGCTTTTTATAATGAAATAGAAAAGTGAAACCTAGATGGAGAACTTTCAGTCACATGACCATCTTTATTAACACGTTGAGTAGCACTCGACTTCGCTATAGCGGTAACCCCTACCATAAAAAATGCTTCAAACATGATTGTATAACCCACATTATTTGCTTGAAACGATATTTCATCATAATATGCATCACCTAATGAAAAGTTCATGTTGGTGCTTCGGACAAACCATGGAAAATCAGTCTGGCAGTTAATGTGTTAAGGTAGATCTGTTTTATTTCATGCAAAACATAACCATATACATAGTCATCTATCCAAATAAACCCCTGGATCTCGTTACTTCTTTTTTTATTTTAATATACATTCCCCTGAAAATTATAACTACACGCAACCTTAAAAAAAGTCCAGGATTTAGGGGAAATCTTAGAGGTTATTGAGTATTTCCTCAAATTGAAATGGATAACTTTTGATATAGCAAAAGTGGTTTAAGGCTTTGTTACCTACCACTATTTATTTTTTGTTTTACTTTTTATTGCATAAATAAAAAATCATAAATAAAAAAGTTGCTTTGTTAAGAGATATCTGATAGAAATACAATTTAAGTTCTTACTTACCAGCTTAACTTCATTGTTTTCATAAATATTTACTGATCCTGTGAACATATCATTAATGAGGGAATACGCTGCATTGCATAAGATATTCATCTGTTCACGCCAGCATGCCTGAGGCATAGCGGCTTTATCTTGGAATGGTTTAACCTGAAAGAAAGAAAAATGTTTTGTTAAATTTATTTACCAGCAGCGACTGGTTCCAACATTCTTAAAATATATAAAAATTGTGTGTGGATATTTAAAAAAATAATATGTACAGCATAGGACCCGTCACCACGACAATTGGCCTATTTAAGTATTTTTTTGTCACAAGGAGTCTTTAGGTCAAATTTCAATATCAACTTTTATATAATGTATAACAACAAGAAATGTATTAAGAAATCCAAAATAGTTTTCTGTAAGTGAAAATCTTTACAGGATGAGATTAGTAATTGTAGAGACTAAATGCTACTAACAATTTTTTCTATGCAATAATATAGATACAGTAAAAAATTAGATACATTTGTGACAGCATTGATTTTTTCTTATCTTATATACATTGCTTTTCCTATTATGACCAGCAGTAATCAATTATACTGCTGTCAGGCTTGGACATACACTTGGAGTATCAAGTATTACTTATAGTTAATTCATAATTATTTAAAACAATATGTGAACAACTTTATCTTAATACTTTCCAAACTTTAGAAACCATTGCTGGTTTTACTGAGAAATTATTTGACTTTTAATTTGAAATTTTAATGTTCTAGTAGTAACAGAATGATCACTCCAATTTCAATTGAACAGAAATTATGATAATATATGATCACTAACGAAAGTGAAAGGTAATTGAAAGCCTCTGACAGCAAGTCATTCTAAATTTTTTTATTATTTTTGATGGCTGTGATCCAATTGAAAACAAGTTCCCCAGTACTTCATAACTGGTATTATAAAGGAAAATATTACGGAGACTGGATCTGGTCTGTACAGTTCTAATGAACCCTTAAAAATAATTATTTATACCTTAATTTTTAGTTAAAATCTTGTTGATACCTACTGTTAGTTTAACATTATAATTATATTGTTACCTGTTGCAATGCATGCGCACATTTAGCAGCTGATATAACATGGCGAAGATTGCTTGAATCCAAAAAAAATGTCAAATGTGTTTCTATAGATGAGCGATGTGAGGTACAAAATTTAGGAAAACTGAAATAATTCAAAAAATTAACAACAATTACATATTAGTTAAATTATTATATCATAAATAACAAGGGTACCTTAATAGTTAATATGCTAAAATATATAGAAAGTTGTATATGTATAAAAACAAGAGTTATTGTAATTAGTTCTACGGTTTGTAAAAAATCACACTCCTACAAATAAAAAAAGAAATGGATTTTATTATGTCATAGGTGGCAAACGAACATGCGGGTCACCTGGTGTTAAGTGATCACCGCCGTCCATAGACACTAGCAACACCAGGGGAGGTGCAAGTACGTTACCAGCCTGTGTTTGGGGGTGGGGGAATCGTGGAGATGGAGGAAAGGGTGGAGAAGGGAAAAAAGGTGGGCCTCCAGCGCTCTCACTGACCGAACGAAACGCAAGAATGCAACTGTTGCTTCACGTCGGTTTTCTGTGAGAGGGTGGTACTACTACGAACAAGCCGACCCATTCATGCTGAAACCAGTACTAGCTTCAGCGTGGCTCTACCACCTACAAATTTATTACCTCCTATTTTGTATTTGGTTACTAAACATCAAAATTTTCTTAAGTAGAAGTATATAATTAAGTATTACTGCACTAGAGAAGGGATGGCAAAAAAGTAAATAAAATTATTTTCTTCTATACATATAAGAAGAATATAAACGTCTGTACCTTTTTAGATTCTTGTAAAAAAAAAAATTGCAGGTGTTTAGGAATAAGTAATAAAACACTTTTAGAAATGTGTCTATCTATATCTAGTTGGCCCCTTATACATAAATTTAATATTTACGCTCCAGATATTGAGATGTGTTTCTGGCCTTCATCTCATTGATCTAGTATGGAGTATGCAGACGCATTAATTAGGAACTTTTTGGACATCTGTCTAACAAGAAGGAAGAAAACTTCAAAGAATAAGAAAATAGACTGTATCGCTTTTACACCATTTAAAAATTGTGAAAACGGAATCAGTGGTAGTTTTTGTTATATATTGTATATTGAGGGTATAAATAAAAAGTCAGTCTCACACGAACACGTATTTCATTCACTACATGGCGCAGCCGGTCTTAACAAATTAATTGTTTAAATAGTTAAAAGCAAGTTTGGTGTCGTGAAATATCATTGATTACGTCTAAATAAGTTTGTACATAAATAAATAAATAAATAAGTTTACAATGGAACACGCAAGACCACCAGCAGAATTATGTTTGGAAGGTGGACCCGCCAATCGTGCCGATGCATGGCGTAAATGGCAAAAACAATTTATTGTGTTTTTAAAGGCCTCGGGTGTGCATAAGGAAGCCTCCGATGTGAAATCCAGTTTGCTTATAAACTTAATTGGTCCTAGTGGTTATGATGTTTACACAACTTTTAAATTTACGAAGGATCAGGACTCTGAAGATTTTGATACATTAATAACAAAGTTTAACGAACATTTTCAAATTAAAGAGAATACAATGATGGCACGATTCAAATTTTTTTCGAGAAATCAAGAGAACGGGGAGTCCATCGATGAGTATGTAACCGTCTTAAAGAATCTTACTCAACAATGTGAGTTTGAACATTTAGAAGATAGTTTGATACGCGACAGAATAGTATGCGGTGTGAACGACGGTAGCCTCCGTGACAGGCTTCTCAGAACGGATGACCTTACATTGGATCGAGCGGTCAAAGTTTGTCAAGTGAATGAGATAACGCAAGAAGAAAAGTTACAAATAGAAGGTGCAAAAACGAGCAGGAATGTCGTCAGTGTACCTAGCAGTATCGACGTAGTGAAGCGACCCTACAGAGCGGATCGCTACATCGGCGGTGCGGCCGGCGGGTGGCGGCCGCGCGCCCGACTCGAGCCCGCTCCGCTGAGCCACAGCTTGTCAGCCATGGCTCAGCCGAGGCAACTCACCACGACTCGTCGGACGGCATATAATGAACCAGAGATGAAGCCGGTATTGATCTCAAAGCGTTTGTGTTCAAGATGTGCGAATAGTAGATGTGATAGTGACAGATGTCCTGCTAAAAACGTTCGTTGTTTTTATTGTGATAAAATTGGACATTTTAGAAAAGTATGCCCCAGATCTAGAAGAGTATTTCAAATTCAGGAAGACGACTCGCAGCCAGAATGTGAGGTGATGTTTTCAATAGATGAGATTAATGCAAATGAGCACAGTAAATGGTATGAATATCTCTCACTATCAATTAACGGTATGTCTGAAAAATTTAAGTTGGATTCCGGATCTGATTTTAATGTTTTATCTAAACGGACTTATTTAAAACTCGGTTTGCAACTTAGTAAACTTCAGTTTAACAACACCGCGTGATAACATAAGTTCACCCTCAGAATTATTGATGGGCCGACGATTAAATACTAGTCTGCCGGTACACGATAGTAAACTTAGACCGAGTAGGGATAATACCAGAGATTATGAAAATATATTATGTAAACAGTCAATTAGCAAAAAATATTACGATATGCACGCACGACGTCTGCCTGAGCTTAAAACTGGGGATTCCGCGGTAATGATAGACGGTTCTAATAGAAGGCATGTGAAGGTTGAGTCTCGGGCGTCACAACCGAGATCATACTTTGTTACCGATACTTTGGGAAGACGATATAGACGTAATAGGCGTCACCTTGTTAAAACGGAAAAATCACTGAATAATTTTAATAATACAGTTTCGGCTAATGTTCGTGAAGCTGAAAAGTGGTCTAGCTTGCCGATAGATAACGAGGGTATCGCGTCTCCTAAGGCAGCTGTTGTGGACACTGACGAGGTCGGATCACCAGCGTCACCATTGGATCTGGTTTACACGCGCGCGGATACACCACAACACCCCGCAAATAGTACAGACCGTATACACAGATCGGCCGCTGTTAGGGCTCGTCATAGAATAGAAAAATGTTTTAAAAAATGAATTTTTCGATGTTGTCATGTGTTTATTTGCATTATAGTTAAGTACTTCTAGATATTTTATACAGTTACTTCGTTACAAATTAAGCATGTACTACTGAAAAGTAAATGTATTGTTACGTCACATTTGTTGCCGCATTTTATATTATGTTATTTAAGGTTTCTCTGTGTCATTTGTTTATAACTTTTTAAAAGGGGGGGATGTTATATATTGTATATTGAGGGTATAAATAAAAAGTCAGTCTCACACGAACACGTATTTCATTCACTACAGTTTTGACATTCATAAGTTCCTTTTCAGGGCCTAAATTGAATAACAATTACACCGCCTGCTTGAAAAGATATTTTTAAGAGCCCGCATACACTGCACATTTCTGGCTGCTTTGTATGAGGTGCTGAGTTGCAGGTTAATCCACGCTTATTATTTGGGGTTCTTGTTATTTTATTTATTTATAGACAAGGCCACCAAGGGCTCTTTCACTCTCTATTTTATTTATACCACATATTCTGGTGGGTCCTATTTACAGGGTCCCACCAGCCCCTTTAATATCTCTATTATTTCATTAAAATCCCTTCAGTCAATCAAAAGTTATTGTAATTTTTATGACCACCCGACTTAAGTAGAAAGAAAAGTAGATAGTAATTAGAGTTATTCCATTCAGATGACTTTATTAGTCACATCAGGTTCCACAGGGACGAAGTCGCAGGCACGGTTATACAGACCCAGAACAAAGGTCCCGGCCGAATGCTGTATATTGAAAACATCACCGGTTGTTATGATTATCTATTTCTACGACTAAATATGAGTAGTCCCTTTAATTTTGTTACAACAATTTTTGACTGTATATAATTCATGATTGTAAGCCCATTCTTGATATCCGTACAACTTATCATTATCATATTTATATTATAAATGTTAGTTTGCTTGTTTTTACACTATGGCACCTCAACTATCCAAAAGATTCATCATCATCATTACCCTTATCCCACCAAAGTAGGGTCGGCACAACATGTTTTTTTTTCCACTCTCTCCTATCAAATGTCATCTCAGTATTCACACCTTTTACGCACATATCATTTAACTATCCAAAAGATTATCATGAGATTTTGCATACACAGTTGAGAGGTATAGAAAAGGAGGAATTTTATCCACAAAAACTATAAAATGTATCATGAACAAAACTCTAAGCATAAGCTAGTTAACCAAAATTTGTGTAGCCTCTTGTAGGTTCTATATTTAAGTAATCCTTAAACATAGATTTTTTAAATATAGATATTATAGAGAAAATAGTTTGATACTCTTATTCATTATCCTTTTTAACTTGTTGCAGTATACCATTACATAGTATATAACAAACTCCTCTGCCACATTGGTCTGTTTCTGCTAAGCACAAAAATTACTACACACATTTTCATGCAGTTTTCACCATAGGTACAGTGTTTCACAAAGAAAGTTTAGATATATGATTTGTCATAGTTTTTTTATTATTAAGGCAGGATAACAGCCATCAGGCTTGCTAGTTGCATATAAAAATTACATTTGAACCATCCTGCACTGTAGGATAAAAATATAATTTTTTTCTCATTTCGATAATACTCAGCAGTGTGCAAATGTGATGTAGTCCTGCTTTTTTTTAAATTACGTATTACAGAGTGGTAAGGATCTATATCTGACTGGGTCAACACTGAAAATTGTGACAAATCCAATACAGTGACTGTTTTTGTTTGCTGTGTTTTGGAACTAGCTAGGATGCATTCAACTGAGAGGCTTAAAGGTCAACAAAACAGTAATGACTGGCGCTTCATTTAGAACTCTTGATGGTGATCATATCTTTGGATTATACTATTCTGTCTCTGAAAGTCTTTTTGTCATACTATAAAAAACAAAATATAGATATTACCATTCCATAATAATTATACAAAACCAGCTAATTCAATTGTCTATTCCTATAGCCCACAAAATGATCGATGTCAGCAAAAAAAAAAAAAAATGAGATGCAAATAAGAGTTGATGATAATATTTTCATTAAATAGATTGTGGATATAATTTGGCTTTCCATAAATGAAACTATACATGTACACATACTGTATACTTCAATAATAACACTTCTTTATAATATGAAGATATATTTAGATATATTAAAGATAAAAACACCTCTTCGAAACATAGTCGATGTTGAAACATTGACAAAATCAGTATGAGGCATATAACAGTAAAAATTGGCAAGTGGTTTACAAGATATACAGTTCGGGGCCTATGGTTTAATCATAGCAAACAGCAATATTTCTGAGCATGATCTTATAGGTTATATTACCGGTTTATCACATTTTCCAATGTTTGCAAGGATATCCTGTAGTCTATCTCTGTGCAGTTTGATAAATTATTAAAAAAAGACAATAGGGCTTCTTTTACAGCATCACTGTCGTTGGGATCCACATCACGAATTCTGTCCAATAATATTTTATCTGAAATTATTTACAATAATTATTTTCTTTATGAAAATCAAAGATGAAACGAAAAGGTACTTTTCACACAACATTCATACTTACTCATGATTAGAACTCTTATACTAAAAGTCTATTATGCTTATTGAGGTTACATATAAAAACGAAAAATAAACAACTCCACGAGTTTGGACAAAAATTATCGAGTGACTGAATTGTCATTTCATATGTCAAATTGGTGTAGCCATTAGTAAGACGGAATATTTTAGGGAGCTGACAGGTTAAAGCAGCCTGCTCCCAATTCTTTTTTTTTCTAGAACTGACTACGCTACTGGCCTTATTTAGGGCCTTCACAGCTTCACCGGCCTACTAAGGCGAGCGCTTAAGGCACTCAGACAATGCTCCCAATTCCAGTACCTCGGTTCTTCTTCTTCTTCTTTTTTGTTATTGGCAACCCAGTCCTTTTCAAAGACTATTACTGCCATTTTCATGTAATAAATTGGTCTCTTCAGTTTAATGTAACTCTTCTTATTATGAAAATATGTTTTATAATGACTAATCTTGAAGATTATATATAATGTTGAATTTGGGTGGGAATAATGAGGAAGCGGATAAAGGTTGTAGTAGGCAATATATACATAAAAATAAGATCGGAGATTTACAAAGAAATATTATGATAATTAAGAAACTTTATCAGTGATATAAGATACGTTTTACTATTAAGAGACAGAATAGATGAAAGATCACCGGGAAGGATAGCCTTATAATTACACAGAATATCATACAGTGGTAAAGAGTTATAAAGCGGACAATTAAAAAGAATATGTATAATGCTACGATCTTCAAGACCACACTCGCAAATAGACGAGTCTCTAATTCTTAACTTGTTCAAATGAACTGGGGAAGAGCAGTGACCAAGCCTTAGCCTTGAAATAACAGTCGTTGTTTTCTTATTTAATATCAGTTTAGAAAACCACGGTTTCATTGAAATTTTTGGTTGAAACGACTTATAAAATTGACCTTTAATTGAATTGCTCCATTCTGTATTCCACTTCTCCATCAAGTCTTCACGAGGAAGAGTGGAAACCAAATCATTACTATACAGATAATTAACAAAAGAACCTTGAAAAGCAGCCATTTTTGCTAATTTATCCGCATTTTCATTAGCCTGAATACCCGAATGACCAGGAATCCATATCAAGGATACTTGTAAGCTTGGTTGGGAACTCGGTTCATTTATACAAAACGACGGCAGCATAGACAATGAGGTGAGGAATAGGATAAATCTAGGATGCAGGAAATAGCTAAAGATGTAGGGTATCTTGCAATTCACCCTTGAAACTCTAGGGGAAGGTGTATAAACTATAATAAAACCAGTCATATTGTATGCACCTAAATGCTGGGTTACAAAAGAAACGGACGAGCAAAACTGTACGCGGCAGAGATGCAATTGTTAGGATGTGTGGTGTAGTAACCAGAATCGATAGAAGATGGAATTGTAAGAAGATGATACAATAAAAAATATCGACGTCTATATCAAAATTTTAAGAATGAAGTATCTACACATCGCCAAAAAAATATTACTAAAAATTTTCGATATTTTAAAATAAAAATATCGATATTACGATACTTAATTAACAGTCCTATCATAGAATTATGAAACCACTTACACTTACAATGACTATTCTTAATACAACTACTCGCAAGTTCGTTATTCTATTAGTTTAAATAAATAAATCACCGATAACTAAATTTTAATATTTAACTAATAATATAGTATTAAAAAAATAGTAATTAAAATCGATATTCAAAATTAATTATATCGATAGTGTATCAAAAGACTAGTTATAATATATAACTTTATTTTTGGCAATCAATCTTTCAGATTATTACTGCCATTGTCGCGTAGTTAATCATATTACAAGTGTCGTGCAATCACTCCAATACTGCGTCGTGTGAGTCAATATTCTAACAAGCTGGTGGATCCCTTGTTAGAACCTCCCAGAGAGTTTTTGTGGCATCTCAGAACTTCATGCTTCGTGATATTATTTTCCATTCACTTCAATTATTCACAATAACCAAACTAAATTACGTAAAACGCCACCAAATTTACAAAATATAGAGCCAATAACACAAGATTATGAATAAAATATAAAATCCACTATATGACAGACTAAAATCCCGCCAAAAACTCGACAGACAGTTTATCTATGGTCTTAGTCATAGTTGCTGATTTTGCATATGTTTAATTAACGACTTTGTTTTTCAATCTAACGACTTTGTTTTTCAATCTAACGACTTAATTAGCGGAATCTAACAACTATGTAAATATTGAAAATACATAGATATTTTGGTACTAATTTAAGTGTAATTACTGGTAAGAACATGACTTGCTATTGTTCTTTTTGGAATTCTCCTAGCAAAATGACGTTCGATATTGTTGTTCAACCTTTTAGGTACCTCTCGCACTTTTAAAAGTTATATCGTTTTTCTTTCATTTCACTACCACAGCCAAGAGAAATAAAAATCAATTACTATGTTACACGTTCTCAAAATAAACCTGTTTTTCTAAGTTTTTTTATTAAATTATAGACATCGATACCGAAATCTGTTTGATCCTACTAAAGCTTTTTGCTCGTTTTATCACAGTGAAATACTCGTAATATTGTATTTTCACCATATTTGTTACCATAAAATATTTAGCGACTTCTTGCGGTTTTTTTTAAACGTAATTTTTATAAGCTAGCGAAGCAAAGAGTATAGTAAGTATTATAGCGAAGCCTGTAAACTTTTTTATTTCTTAAATGGCAACACTGGTTTTAGTCTATAATAGGACTGTTGATATTTTTAAAAATATCGGATTTTCGATATATCGATATTTATGAAAATATCAATATCGGATCTCGAGATATTGGAAAAAAATATCGATATTTCGATATATCGGCTATGTTAAAAATAATGTAATTCAGCTTAACATTGATTTACAGTTTTTAATCCAGTATATTTGTACAGTTTATACCATATATGTTTTAAAATATAACAGTACAGTTCTAAGAGCCACTTGCACAAACGTCATTGTCATTCAATCATATTGATAATCATCATCATTATTGTTTTATCTAAATAAGATAATTATGTGTACCAATATTTTTCAGTCCATCAATACCAAGTTTTTTAAATAGTGGTAGTCTACTAGTTTCACTAGTAGAATAACATTTCGATGTCTGCTGGTTCGAACCCCGGTGTGTAATAATGAATTTTACAAAATTCGCGTACACTTACTAATTTAAATTGGTAACAGTATCGTCTGACGGTCAAGGAAAACCCCGTGAGAAAACCTGAGCCTGAGAAGTGTTCTGGTAGTGTTACTATATGTGAGAAAACATACAATTGTGGTTTTCTCAGAGTTTGAAATTGCTAATACGCCATGGGCTAGTGTGGTGATTATGTCCGTACCTTCTTTCAGGAAAAGGTCTGTAGCCCTGCAGTGGCTCTCTTACAGGCTGATGGTAATGAATATTTTTCAGCAAGAGATTTTTTAAATACTATTTACTTCATATGTTCAGCTGTTTCACTAGGTACTACGATTACTACTAGCCGCCTGCTTCATATTCATTAATCCAAAACGTGGCAGCGTAGACAATAACGGAAGGAGTAGGATAAATGCAGGATGCACGAAATGGAGAAAGTTGTTCAGGTTATGCGATCCACGAATGCCCTTGTAACTCACTGGGAAGGCGTATAAAATGGTTATGTTACAAAAGAAACGGATGGGAAAAAACTGTACGCGGCAGAGCTGCAATTGTTAAGATGTATGGTGTAACTAGAAGTGATAGAATAAAAACGTATCAGATAAAGTTTGAAAACATCACCAGTGACAGAGAAGTTGAGAAATAATGATTAGCATGATACAGGGATGTCATAAAGAGAGATGAAAGACTTGTAACTAGAATAGTTTTAAGTGTGAAAGTGAATAGAAATAAAAGTAGAGGAAACCGAAAAAAGTATGGATAAAGTATGTAAAAATAACATATGTAATAGGTGTGAATTCTGAGATTATATCTGACTGAGGAGACTGGAAAAGAAAAACATAATGTATCGATTCAACCTAGGTGGAATAAAGCTAAGAAAATGATTTTGAATAAAAAAAATATCGACCGTCGATATCCAAATTATAATATCAAAATATCGATATATCGCCCAAAAAATATTTCTAAAAAATATCGATATTTTAAGATAAAAATATCGATATTTCGATATATCGATATTTTATCAACAGTCCTAGTCTATAATATAATTCTATATTTTTTGTAATTTTGTCGATAAACATTTCAAAGTCTTCAAATATTAATTTTAGAGTTTTTCCTACTGTAAGTCCTTTAATACCTACTGACTATTTACCGTACCAACATGGTTACGTTAGACGATAAACTGTTAGGAGAGAAAATTCACAACTACTGTAGTAGTAGTGAAGATGAGGGATCTGAAGATGAAAGCAGAAGTGGTGATGAAGAGACAGACGCACCAAAAGTCGAAGTACCAAATGAAGCTCCACCCATTAATAATTGGACAGGATCTGCAAGCAACACAGGACCTAAAGGGGTTATAGAAGACTGGCGGCGTTTCAAACAATTGGAAGCCGAAAATCGCGCTGAAATGGCAAAAGAACGCATCGCTTTAGCGAAGAAATTAACTCTGTCTGTCAAAACCGATAATGAAGAGACGCAAGCCAAAAACACCGAGGAGATAGAAGATGAGTTGAACGAACTTGTCGATGAAGAGTTTCTTATGGAATATCAAAAGCAAAGAATGCAAGAGTTAATGTCTCAACTGAGAAAGACTCCCAAATTTGGTAAACTCTATACTCTTAACAGTAAAGAGGAATTCTTGGATGCAATTGATAAAGAGGATCACAAAGTTACTGTAATTATTCATATTTACAACAATAGTACACTGGCTTGTGAAACAATGAGTGGCTGTTTAAAAGTGTTGGCAGCGGAGTATCCAGCATTAAAGTTTTGTCAAATATCAACAGACATTACTGGTATGAGTAGACATTTCCGTATAGAGGGTGTACCCGCTTTACTTGTTTATAAAGCTGGTCAGATTATAGGCAATTTTGTACAGTTAGCGTCAGAGTTAGGCAATGACTTTTTTGCTACAGATATTGAGAGATTTCTAATAGAGTATGGTATGCTGCCTGAAAAGTAACTCTTTTAAATAATAATTGGATAATTTAACTATGTAAATTTGCAATAATCAGTATTGTGTAGATCGGATCTTATAGTTTGTGTGAGTAACTTTGAGAAATGTTTTTTTTATGACATATAGGAGGCAAAGGAACAGTCAGGTCACCTGTTGTTAAGTGATCACCACCGTCCATAGATACTAGCAACCCCAGAGGAGTTGCAAGTGTGTTGCCTGCCTGTGTTTTAAGGGAATGGAGAGAAAGGGAGAGGAGAGAAGGGAGGGGTGGGGAGATAGGTCTCCGGCACTCTCACTGACTGAACGAAATCCAACAATGCAAACACACAAATGTGGGAAATGAGTATATTGAAATCACTTTAGGCTAATATTAGATGTAATTTCATAAATAGGAATCTTTGAGATGTACTTGCATTTTTAAGTAGTAAATTTTGTCTTGTAGTTTGTAAAATTGATTATATAGGGTGTGTATTCAAAAACCAAATGTAACAAAGTAGACCAATAATTTGGCAATTAGAAAAAAGAAAATTGTATCCATAGGTTTTCAGTGAATTTAAATGAATCAAAAACAATTTCTGTGGCTTCATGTATTTATTTTACAACTTTCTTATTTTTACTGTGTTTGATTTGTGATGACTAAAATTTATTTATCTTTTTTTAGCCTATTTACTAATATGAGATGTTTTATATAAGAAATTAGTGATCTACTTATTGCTGTTAGTGAAGATTAGGAGTTTCTTTGTTACGAATAATTAAAATTTGCTTATCAAAATATGTTTTTAAAATTTTGATGTGTTTTAAAATTAAAGTTATGAATGAATTCTTGTATTTTACTATACACTTTACACAATTTATAACTATGTATTTGTAAAGTATATAAACAATTAGAAAACCAACTATCTTGTTTAGAAGAAATAAAAATAAATTAACTTGTATTTAAAAAAAAAATATTTGTCTATTTTGTATGGGTACTTATTTATTGTCTATGGTGTAATATTTCCATATGTTACAAAATAAAATGTTTCAAAATTTTTTTATTAACAACACTCCTCAATATCTAATAAACAAAATAAAAATTCAGTTGAGAAACAGTAAAAGATCTACTTACTCTTTTTGTTTCTGTCTGTTTACATATAATATCCAAATTTTGATTTGATTTTTTTTTATTATATGAATTTGATGGAAATCTATTTCAACTGGTGTTAATTCAAAGGAAAAGTTCTTGAGATTCTATGGATCAACATACCACACTGAATAACCATGCATTAATAGTGAGGGTATTAGGTCCATTGTGGTGCAGAATAAGTAACCTGGGACAGTCTATATACATTCAAACCAGGGATGTTAATTGTTATGTAGTACCGTAACTGATACAAAAGTTACGGATAATTTTGAATACGGGTGAAATTCAAACAAAACATGTTTCGACAAGTAGAAATAAACTCTCTCTATGGTTTCGCCGCAATAGCACATCATGTGAATCTTTGAATCAGTAGGGATGATCAATATTAGAAAAACTTCGATGTTTATATCCATGTCAACATCGAATCCAAAGAATAGTTGTTCTGTAGGTGGTAGAGCCAAGCTGAAGCTATTACAGGTTTCAGCATAAATAGGTCGGCTCGTCTGTGGTAGTACCACCCGACCCACAGAAAACCGACGTGAAGTAACAGTTCTTGCATTGTTACTTGTGCAATAGTGCTTGCGTTATGTTTCGTTCGGTCAGTGAGAGCGGCGGAGACCCGCCTTTATAATACCACGGATTTATAATACTAAATGATATCTTAGAGTTAGACTAACCAAATTATTGCATAGTAATTGTTGTGTGTTATATAGTGTGTTATATTTTACTTCTATTTAATATCCGTAAATGAAACTATCCGAAAGTAACGGATAATTCGGAATAATTACATATCCGTAACTGATATAATTATATTCCTATATCCGTAACCGAAATATCATATCCATAACATCCCTAATTCAAACCAAGTTTAGGATCACAGAGTGTCTATAGATTTGTACTTCTCTCCCTGATTTGGAATTGTTTTATTTGCTAAATTTGGAAGAACCTAGTGTAGCTGAGCTGTTAAGACCTTGCTAGGTCAATAGCGTAGTCATATCGAAAAAAAAGCTGTTTTAGATATTCTTTCCAATACGTAATTTTTATTTTTTTGAGATGAAAACCATATAACTAGAAAAGTGTAGAATATGATGGTGGATGGATATGCGAGTAGAGGAAGACCGAAAAAGGTGTGGATGGATTGTGTGAAAAATGATATGTGCGTAAAAGGTGTGAATACTGAGATGACATTTGATAGGAGAGAGCGGAAAAAGAGAACATGTTGTGCCGACCCTACCTACTTAGGTGGGAAAGGGTAATGATGATGATGACGTAATTTTTATTTTTTTACTGTAACAGGACAAAATGACTATGCTCAATGGCAAAGTACAGTACTACAAAAATAATGGAGACTACCTAGATAAACTAGCCATCATCAGTCAGTGTTGTCATCTCAACCTGCTTAAGTGTCTCCTTACATCATGCTTGAAGGATCCCATTACATAGGAAGGCGAGAATACACAGACCGGGAGATAGTTCCTCAGCTTAATGGTACGGCAAATAAGATGTACATATTTTCTAGTTTGTGCCCTGATTCAGTTTAAAACTCTTCAGATCACTCGTCAACTTTGCCCTAGTAGCGTAAGTTATAGTTATTGTAACTATCGCCCAATTGCCATAACCTCACTTTTCTGTAAAGTAATGGAGCGAATAGTAGATAAGCAGTTGTTGACATACCTAGAGCTTAATGATATTCTCAGCGATCGCCAATACGGATTCAGACTAAAACGATCTACTGGTGACCTCCTAGTGTATGCCACCCATTACTGGAGTGAGGCTATCGAGAATCACGGAGAGGCTGTAGCTGTTTCTCTGGATGCCTCAAAGGCATTCGACAAGGTCTGGCACGTTAGCCTCTTAAGTAAGCTCCAAGCATACGGAATACCCGAACGCCTGCGAACTTGGATTTGCGATTTCCTTAGAGAACGGATTATACGAGTAGTTGTTGATGGCTGCTCGTCTGATCCCAAGGTTCTAAATGCCGGAGTTCCTCAGGGATCTGTACTCTCAGCAACCCTATTTTATGCTGCTTATCAACGATCTACTTATGCCCGGTATCTTTGGGTACGCGGATGACAGCACTGTATCTGAGAGGTATATATCCAGTCCTCGAGCTAGCCTACCGGAAATCCTTACTGAGAGAGAGGCCATGGTCGAGCTTTTGAATAAGAAACTTAGGTTTGTTTCCGATTGGGGTAATTCAAATCTGGTTAATTTTAACGCCGAAAAGACACAGGCGTGTCTGCTCTCTACAAAACGGAGTCCGTTCAACTTGACTCCTACTTTTCAAGGTGTTTCCTTGCAAGTAACTGATAACCTGGAACTTCTTGGAATCCAGCTATCTTCGGACCTCAATTTTGGGCGCTCAATTGAATTGAAAGCAAGAACAACTGCGAGAAAACTTGGGATTCTCTTTAAAGTTAATCGATATTTCACAGCAAAACAACTTCTCAGCCTGTACCAAGCTCAAGTACGCTCATGTGTGGAATATTGCTGCCACTTATGGAATGGGTCAGCCAAATGTCAGCTGGCCGCTCTAGATTCCATTGAACGTCGTGCTCGTCGGCTTGTCGGTGATGAAGCGCTGTGGGAGACAAGAATGCTCAGTTTAGAGCATCGTCGAAAAATAGCTCGTCTCTCATTGTTTTATAGGTTACACTTTGGAGAGTGTGCAGAAGAATTACACGATGTAATTCCACCGTCTCTATTCCATCAGAGGACGACTAGACGCCGTGATGGTTCCACCCTTACGTGGTTGATATTCCCATAATTCGTACGAAGCGATTTGCTTCCACATTCATTATGCGTACGGCTAAGGAGTGGAATTCACTCCCGGCGTCTGTCTTCCCGTCATCTTATAACTTGGGAGTTTTCAAGAGTAGAGTGAACAGGCATCTAGTGGGTAAGCGCGATACATCGTCGGCCTCATCGTCACTTACCATCAGGTGAGATTGTGGCTAAGCGCGTACCTTTTGTACATTAAAAAAAACACAGATTTAGCTGGTGTAGGCGCCCTCACTTTTATTTTGACGGGGGTTGTCGCATCTCTAACTAGGACCTTGTCATTTCATCATTGATCAGTAATGACAGAAAAATGCAGCACGAAAGGCTTTATTAAGTTCATTATTAATGAATTCTGACGTATGAATAATTACACTTTAAAAAATTCAAAGATAATCATTTATTAATGTAATTTGAAAGGAAATTTAACACTTAGTTTATTTCAAAAGTATATAATATTTTAAAAATTAATACATACACGGCAGTATAATTCTCATAGTCTTTAGCTTATACTAGTGATAAAAAGAAATCAAAACATATATTTAAAATTTTATTATGTTTTGCATAAATCTGCGACACTGTGTATTCAAATTCACATTTATTGGTGTATATTTATAATTAATATTCAAAATTATTCTTATAAATATGCTGTTACACTTTACATTATGTTGATAAATGCAGCATTAATTTCACATTTCTGTTATATTGAAATAATACCTGGTTATTTCCAAAAACAACTACCCAAAAATATTTGCTTTTTTTTAATGCTTTGTTAATGTATTGCATTAATCATTTCACGAATACTCCATTCCAATACATCAGATGAGTAGCAACATCTTAATTTTATTAAGGGTATAGGAATATAACTTAAGAGATTGTCAAAAAAGTCTATCAAGTTCTCCGATTTCGAGGCCACTGATAGCCTTACTTCCAATATTATAAATTCTCATACACCTATGTTGACTGTAATAACAGTATAGTGGCAGTTAAGACCACAAATGTGTTACTTTATTAATGATAAATTAATGTTAACATAGTTCGACAACTTCATCTGACATCTCCACACGCCTACGTTTAGGTTTCACAGCCACCTCATCATCATCCTCTTCTATTATCTCCATTTCACTGTCACTATCTCCGTGGGATCTCGACGGACCGGGTTTCGGTTCGTCTGCACCGTTCGATCCATTGGTTGAATTCTCCGGTTCCTTTGGACCGAGCGCTGGTGTGTTTGAGTCCGTCACCAACTGCCACAATTTCTCGTCGTCCTGTTGTTGAAGTCTCACCCTGACTTCGTAGTTTTGTAGGAAATCATCGACTATTAGAGCACAACCGTCGTTTAAGCCAATCTGTTCTAGTGTTTTGTCATTATTGTGGTCCGTTTCACCTGGTTCCGATGATAGGACTACTAAACCTTTGCCTTCGACTGTGGCATCTGGTGCTTGCATGTTCAGTCCTTCTTTGAAAGCCGTGTTGAGATCTTTAAGAGTTAATAATTTCATGTTGCAGGCCAATGCGACTTCTGGTTTCGGGGCACAGACATAGCATTTTGGGTTAGGTGGGATGAATTCTGGAAATAATTACATAACCTATTAATATTATAAATCAGAAAGTTTGTGATATTTGTTACTCTTTTACATACAAACTTTTAGATCTACTTTGATGAAATGTTACAGATATACCTACATACGAGGGTGGTCTGAAAAGTTTCCGACCTAACATAGACACAAGAATTTTTATCATAAAATTTATTTTTATTTTTCAACATAGTCTCCTTGTGACTCTATACACTTCTCCCAGTGATGCTCCCATCTCTTTAATCCGTCCAAATAGTACTCGGCGTTCTTCTCTGCAAAATGGTTGTTCACGAAGGTGATTACCTCCTCATTTGACAAAAATCTTTGTCCTCCGAGTGCAGTTTTTAGCTGAGGGAACAGAAAGAAGTCGCTTGGGGCTAGATCTGGTGAATAAGGGGGATGGTCAAGCAGTTCGAACCGTAATTCGTGGATTTTCGCCATGGCAACTGTTGAGGTGTGAGACGGGGCGTTGTCTTGGTGAAACAGGATTTTCTTTTTTTGCAAATGTGGCCGTTTATCCGCAATTTCTGCCTTCAGCTTGTCAAGTAATGATGCGTAGTATGCTCCTGTAATGGTTTTCCCTTTTTGAAGATAATCAATTAGGATAACTCCATGACTATCCCAAAAAACAGTCGCCATCACTTTCCCAGCCGAAAAAACAGATTTTACTTTTTTTGGAGCCGGTTCCCCCTTTGCAGTCCACTGTTTCGACTGTGTTTTTGTTTCAGGCGTATAGTGATGTATCCAAGTTTCATCTACAGTAATTAATCGGCGCCAAAACTCGGATTTATTGCGCCTAAACTGTGGCAACAGAGCATTGGAAATGTTCATTCGAACACGTTTTTGGTCTAAAGTTAGCAAACGCGGCACCCAACGCGCGGACAGCTTTCTCATACCTAAATCTTGATTTAATATGTGACAAACACGTTCTTTGGACATCTTCATTGCCTCTGCTATCTCTCTCACTTTAATTCGGCGGTCATCTAACACCATTTGGTGAATTTTATCGATGTTATCGTCAGTCGTTACAATTTTTGGACGTCCTGGACGTTCATCATCTACCAAGCTCTTACGGCCACGTTTAAATTCAGCTGCCCAAAATTTCACTGTGGTAAATGAAGGTGAAGAGGCCCCGTATACAGAGTTTAACTCATCTTTGATTTGCGTAGGCGTATTCCCTTTCAAAAACAAATATTTTATGACTGCTCGATACTCGATTTTTTCCATTTTCACAAAAATACTCACTTCGGCTCACTCAAAGGACTGTCAAATAAAAACTGCGCGTCCAAAATGGCTGAAACTTTGGTGTGTTACTGTCAAAAGATGCACAACTATATTCCCTGACTTTTATTGACGAGTGTTGCCATTTTCAAGTTGAGGTCGGAAACTTTTCAGACCGCCCTCGTATACAGGTTAAGCCCTGACAGTATTCAAGGATATACTTCATGGTATTAAACATATAAATGTACCTTAGCTATAGTGAATAACAACCCTTTAATTTTACATGTATTGTTTTGTTAAAATTAACAAAATTAAACTTTAATCAGATTGTCTATTTCTTAATCAAAACATATCTACGCTTGCCTTTACGTATATCTGTGGAATACACAATAACTAGGTCTCAATACAAAATTAATTATCTTCATCTTTGAATTACATTTTTTAACTCGGTTCCCTTCGTTTATGACACTATCTGGCACAGTCAGCGCAGACTCTGTACCTACAATCTCATGACATCGGCGGAATTGTGTATTGCTTACACATGGTGCCATAAATTAAAGAAGAAGAACATATAAAATATCAATATCAAAACAAGTACAAAAACAACAAAAATAACTTTTTTCTTCTATTCTACAGCCTCCTTTTCTATTTCATTTGAGTTCTTGTATACGTCTAAGTCTAAAATCGTATCTGTGAGCAACTAATTACTGGGTATTTTGTTTATTTTTATGATTTTACTAATACTATTAACTTTTTAGGATGGATTTAAGAGAACCATAGTTAAAGTTTGTTCTAAAACTTTTTAAAGCGTGGGATCGATACTTTTAAATGTAAAAAAAAATCACGTCTAGGTTCTATGGACATTTTAAAGGGGTGCTTTTCAAGGTTAATAGCCATCAGTTCATTATTTCGTAAATCACCTGATGTTTAGTGTTTATCAGTTTTGTTTTTCTCTAGATAATTAGGTCAAATATTAAGCACCAATTTTTTTTATTGATTTTGAACCAGAAACAACTACTCTGTAATCCCTGAAAATATTGCTGCTGTTTAACAAGTCACCTGTATATATATTTTCATGAGAGTTAAGCAAGTCTCTGATTCTACCTACAATTAGTATATGGTAATATAAATATTTTCAGAACTTACTTTTCTCAGACATACATAGCTGTCCGCGGTGGTTTACTTTAGCTCGTAGGTACACACTTGTACTGTTTTCTATCTCGCCTCTTAATGTAGTCTGTGCACGTAATACTGCTAGTCCCGCTACTATGGCATTGGCTGTCGCTATAGCCGGTATTATGTTACCCGCCATTGCTGCAAATAAATAAAATATATTCATAAAAGATCACCCCTAACTCCTGAGGTTAATCTTATGACTTGTTGTTTAAAAGTACAAGAGAATAGATGAGTAAATAACCTATTACTTTGTCATAATTTGTAAATGATAAAAATACTAATTTTGTGATATACACCGGACATAGACATATATTAAATCTCAGTAATTCTTGTATAAGCTTGTCTATTTCATAGTATGTTATTTTGATGTGTTTTGTAAGATTTAATCAGTGTAAGCAATATAATATTACCCGAAAACTCAATCTTACGACTTCATTAGTAAGTCTCAAGATTTTTCTACGAGAAATTTTCAAAACCAAATCAAAATCTTATGTGTTGTTTAGAAGAACTAAGATAACAACACACAGAAAGAAGCGAATAGCACCTTTTTTTTAATATGTATTTATTTTTGTTTACTGATATTCGATTGGAGTTACCTGACTGAATGATTCAAATAGAATTATATCCTAACTTTAATTAATATTTTGTCCTTATTTCCTCAATATACATTTACATTGTTCGAGGTTATAATAAGTTTGTGCATTAATAAACATAAACGGTGCTATTACAAAAAAGTTAAATACGTACTGAATACTTGCTTTAAAAAGGTTACGTTTTAAATGCATCGCGCTCGCTGAATGTTCGCCATCTTGCTCTTGTCTGGTTTTGGTTAGGTTAGGTTAGACTTGCAAAAAAAGGATAATGCAAACTTGCATCGAGCAAGCGCGATGTTTTTTTTTTTTTTTGAAACGACTACGCTATTGACCCAGCAAGGTCTTAACAGCTTCACCGGACTACTACGGCGAGCGCTTAAGACACTCAGCCGATTTTATTTTGGCAACCATCTCAAGAGTGCACGGCACACCTCGGCTTGGCTGTTGCCTGTTGCATGCAAAATCGCGAACTATCTTAGCTAACTATTCATATATGTATGAGTTGTTGAAACGTATATGTGTACCAAGCATACACGCTTCAACAACTCCTCCATATATTTATTATCGGAAAAGCAAGTGCGATGCATTTAGTATGAAATATGTATTTAACTTTTTTGTAATAACACCCTAAGTATTTTTCTTAATAAGCCAGTATCTGATCTTAATAGCTGATACTCACATTTGATTTCGAAACGTGATTTGAGAGGTATGTTGAAGATATGAGCACGTATGTTGGCACATGCCGTCACAAAGTCCATTGAGCTTTTCTCATCTTTATCCCAAACAAGATGGTCACCATCAGGGCGCGCCTTTAGATCAGTTTGTAATGCCTTGCAGCTTGCAGCAAAAACCTATAAACATCTGACTGTTACTCCATTTTACACACTAGTGACGTGCCCTGGTTTTTTACAGTGTAAGGTACTAACGTAAGTTTAGGTACATATACGAATATAATAAACCGAAGAGCCGAAGAAAAAAATTGTGCAAGATTTTAAAATTACATCATTAGTTGATATGGTGAATTGTAAAGGCTTATTTTTAATTAAATTCAATGCTTTTGATATCTTGCAGAAAAGAATCTGTTGGAGGTAATGAAAACAGTTCTCAAAATTAATTTCAGAGTTTAAAAGAAGTAAGTAAACACAAAAATGCAGATTTTTGTTTAATATTAATTACCGATACAACATAGTAACAATAACATGATGATAATTTGCACATTTATAGGTAAATTTAGTCACTTAACAAATAAACTGAAAATGAAATTAAGAAATTTAAGGTATTAATCAATATTTTGAATGTAGTTATGGCTATAAACTCAACTGATCATAATTATATTTTGCATACATGCCCTCAAGATACACAGAAAAGGACTTAAAGTATTTTTAATCCCTAGTGTGCTGTTCCTGACGGTTAGATGAAATCAGTATTAACACAAGCGAAACCGTGAACAAAACCTAGTTACGGTAAAGCCATACTCTTTTTTCAAACTAAAGAAAATCTCAATCATTTTAACCTCTATAAAACTAATATAAAATACAATATTTACTTGAGCACACTCATGAATGGACCAAACACGTTGGTCAGGCAGTCCTGAATGTTGGGCAGGAGTATCATCTTTCCCGGGCAGATTATCCCAAGATAAAGGTGTCGGAGGCCGGCGTTTCTTCCACAAGTTTTCCATTGATAACAAATAACGAATATCATCACCAAAAAGCTTCGTAAATAACTTCTCCGGGTCATAATTTGTGTCCGCTGCCCATGCCCTTGTGCTTTTTCTTTCAACATTTCCTGTTGTATTTCCTTCTGATGTTAAGGCTGATTGTCCAGCATCTCCTGCCGCTTCTGGATCTGCTGTGTCAGGGCTGACATCCTGGTCGGGATCCTCTTCACCGAATAATTGGTTGAAGAGATGTTTCGCCCACACAATGCAATGGATAGGTTCTGATGGTGTATTACGTATTGTGCAACCAGGGAAAGTTTTCTGTGGTGCTTTGGGTTCACATTCATAACATTGGGTTAGTCCCTTCTTTATGAGTTCCACCTGCAAAGATCAAAATGAAATTATGTAGAAAGTAAATATACATATGTCATATATGTATAGACTAGATAATATTATCACATCTTTTATGCAAACGAAATACAAATAAACAAAGAAGAGTTATCGAATCCTGGAACCAGGAACATGCATTTATAAGATTAGTAAATTATATGAATATGTCCGATAACAGTTTTATTCTGTACACTGCAGAAAATAGGAAGGGAAATAAAGGAAACAATTTACAAACAGACTGCGATCATTATGGGTAATTAACCAAATCAAAGTAAATATTTCAGGCTAACAAAGTGGCACCAACATTCTAGTATGCTATATCCAACAAATTTTTTACAACCTGTATTTGTCATTCTTAGTTAAAAAACATCTTAATAAACAAGTATTTCATTAGAAAGTAATAATTTAAATTTTTTTCTTAAGATTCTCAACACATTAAACATATAGAACGGGATACTTATTCTATTATAATATATAATTAAATTAGTTAGAAAAAAGCCTAACTTAATTTAGTGTAATGCAGCCTAAACAGTCTTTGCTTACAAATGTGACTAAATGTATGCATTGACAGACTTCAACCACTGAACTACAAATCAATATTTCTTTAAGCCTAATCATTTAAACAACACTTATACTATTGATCTATAATTACCTGTCCAGAATATCCAGCTGTACCAGTCTCCATGAGAGGCACATTGGCAGCGAGACACATCCTGTTCACATGGTTACGTGCCACACGATTATCAAGTGCATTCATAACTATGTTAAACTGTTTGAAATAACTGACACTGTAGTCATTACTGAAAATAATAAAAAAATTTTTACAAAGTATACAAAGATATCTTTTCCTACTTTATAAATTTTCGCATTGGACAACTATATCCTACATTGTTTTATGACAATGTGTGTGTGTTTTTTTTTAATACTACTGGTGGCAAACAGACATGTGGCTCACCTGATGGTAAGTGATCACTGCCACCCATAGACATCTGTTGTTACAGAGAGGAGACACAGATGTGTTGCCAGACATGAGAGGAATCACAGTTGAATGTTTAAATAATAAATACTACTTGATGTTAAATGAAACTTAATTTATAATTTTTTTAGTAAATATTTTGGAAGTATTTATATATGCCATCACCTCAACAGGGTCTTGTTTCACAAGTCTAGTTTAATTAAAACTGAGACAGAACCGTTCAGAGATACTCTTGAGACTTGACATGAATTACCATAATACAAATGGTAATTTTGTATATTAGCAACTCAATGATTTTTAGGGTAAAAAAAAATTATTTTATGTTGGTTCAGTTAGCTTAAACTCGTGAAACCAAGACAGCGCGAGTAGACCATAGCAGAGGATGGTGAGTGCATCTCAGCCATAGTGACAATAATATGTAAGGACAATTTTAGTTAACTAACTTTGTGATAACAGGCAAATTTATGTATTCTAGTTTAAACTACTTTTGATATTCATATTATTATACTGTGATCTTAAGCTAATGTAAATACTAATCTGTATATATAATGCATATGGTAAATTTGCATATACAATTCTATATGTAATTCACAAAATGCAGAGAAACAAAATATTATTATAATGGTAAGTCTAATAAATTACAATGAAATGTCGCTTTATAGTTATTTTCCGAATTGTCAAAGTATTAGGAAATCATAGTACGGTGTCTTGCCATTGACTCACCTAATGACGCTGTCATGATGCGCAATAATAGTCACATTAGGGTTGAAACTGAGAGCGCTGTCTTTAGCCACCTGTGCTTTTGATTTTCCAACGTGCTCCTTGTGGAAAAGAAACTGACGATTCAAATTGCTTACGTCGATGGTGTCAAGGTCAATCTATAATAATAAATTTTAAACATAAAAGCGCATTACTTACACTAACACATAGATATTAATAGGTTACATACGATTTCAATGTAGGGGAAGCCGGTAAGCACAAGGTTTTTGAGTATTTCACAACCTATACCGCCGGCGCCTACAACTAGTATCTTGGAATTTGCTATCGCCTCTGTTAATTTCTCATCAAAAATACCAGCGACCCGCGCGACCATATTTCTTGTTGTTTATAAACAACGTGGTCTGAAACGAACACAAGTATAAATGATTTTATTGTAATTATAACACAAGCCAAACGCAACGCGATTCATTGAACTGTCAGATCTGGCGTCAGTTCCTTGATCGTTCTAAAACTTGCATATATATAGTAAGAAAGATTAAAAAAAATCTTTATTCATATTTATTTAAATTAACATATAAACAAAGCACAACTATAAAAAAAGCAATTTTCTTAATATAAATAAGTACCTCTCATATATATTGTAAATTTCAATATTGTAATTACATTTCCGAACGTAAAATTTTTCGTTTTCCTATTGTGTTTATGTGACATTGCTGTTATCTTAATTATTTATCAGTTCCTCCAAAATTATTTTTCAATTTTGTTTGTATAGTTTAACTTTAATAACTTCATTGTCACACCTTTTTCCATGTATGAGTTTTTCTGCGTTCGTTACTAAGCACGGTAAAACCATAGATAAGAATAGTATACTGGAGGTGAAACTGTCTAAGCACTTCAGGCCAGCAGTAGTACGTCGATTTAAAAATAAAAACATACAGAAATTTCACTCGCACTCGGTTCAGACTGATCTGACTCTTCATAACTCACAAAATCCGTTTATTTGTATGTGTTTTTTTCTCGAACTGATTAAGCTATTGACCTAACAAGGTCTTAACAGCTTCACCAGAGCTGAGTAGTGTCGACCGCCCACTACGTAAACGCGGTGGGACGGTGTTCGAAGACGACTCTTACCAACTAAAAAACAAAAACTCCACGGTGAACCGTGCGCCGCACTTTGGGGGCGCCACGGGGTTGCGTTAGCAAGCTCCGCAACGCTTCCAGCGGCAGGCGTTTAACCCACGCCACACCCGACTGAGGCAGCCCGGTTCTCCGACTGCTTCCCAGTCTGCTGACCCATGCAATGGGAGGTCAGGTCCCTCGCCCCTTCCTCCTTGGGTTCAGTCGGCAGCAGAAAAGAAGATCCTTCCACCACCACCCCACTATTGATTTATTAACGAGGTTAACTCCTCATCACCACCACATGCCTCCCAGAAGTCCCCTCCGTCCTAGACTAACCTACTCCTAATATACTATTCTAATCCTAATACGCTACTGACGCAGCAAAGTCTTAACAGCTTTATTGGACTACTGCGAGCAGCGAGACTACAACGCCACCGGAACATTACTAACGCCACTATATAAATTCTATACATACATAAGAATTATTATATAGAATTGACGTATCACTCTATTAACAATTATTTGATACTTAATATTATTTTTGAAATAAAACACATTTTATATAAAATGACAACTAATGTGATAATAGACGTAAAACAATATATATATAAATATTTCAAATTCTATTTTTAAAATGTATAAAAAGGTTTGAGTTCATAACAATTTTTGTATTACTAAATTATTTTGGGGAAAAGTGAGTAAATAGTAATTGCTTTGACTTCCACAGTTCGGCATATAAAGGAAAGATAGTTTTGATCTACACGCACTTATATGTGAAAATTATTGATGATAAGCGAAGCTCATAAATAATCATAGTGCCTACAGAGTGTTATTGGTTTCCCTGACCGACCGGCTGACATATATATATACGTATTTTGTAACAATTTACTATAATGTTCACGCATTATGATCCTTATATCAGATATAATGAATACACCTTTCGCTACACCTTGTAGACGACTATTTAAAAATTAAAGATCCTGCGAGTGTAGTGGTTTCATAACAGCTGCTGTTTTTATTTTGCCGTTTTTATAAAATTCTCTGTTTTTGCTAAGTACAAAATATTTTTTTTTAACTTTATAGGACTACGTTCATCCTCCAGTCGACGCATGGTATAGACTGAGCGCGCGAACCTATGTCTGGTATATTTATAGTGTGCGTGCAGGCGACAAACGCGCGCGCACACGAGTGCGAGCAAGATGGAGGTTAGGATTCTGCAACACTCCACATACACTCGATGCTGGCGACGCTAGCGACTTACCTACGCTGACACCTGCTCTGCACTGAATGCGCATGCGCGAGAACCTCGCGTTTTATAGTGTGCGAGTGGACACCAGATGTTCACCTGTTGGAGGGCGAGTGAGATGGACGCGCAACGTTTGCGCGCGCCTTAGGAACCTCATCGCATTGCAATTGGCCAACGTGATATTCTATCTCTTGTACATGCTACTGTTATTGCACATTCATTTTGTATATAGGAAATACTATTTTATAAATAAAATGACGAGTAATTTATCAGCATATAACGCGCTTTAATTCTCTCCAAATCTCCTGCAACCGTCTGCGACGACCCGGCGTCCTTGTTGTACCCGACACGCACTACAACTTTGCCACTACATTTCTAGTTATATTTATTTGGTGGTCATCACCATATATGACATTGATATGTAATGGGAAATGTTTTTTCTTTATTAATTTCTTGTAATTATCTGATGAATTGTTTTAGCTGTGGTTTAGTTGTACAATTAGAATGGCAACGCTGTAAAAACTGGTACATTCTTAAAAAACATCATATTTATTAAGATAAATTTAAATAAATTGTGCGTATAGATAATGGAATCATAATGATAATTATTTTTCTAATTAAAAATACAAAATGAGCTGATATCTTGAAATCTATCATGAATACGAATCGAGATATAAAACTTCATATCTGTCTGTAAGGAGTTTTTAATATTTGACAATTTATATAGTGCCAATTGATCGTGATGTAATATTCTAACACGTTGCTATAGTTACCGAGTTATGTAGACTCAAACGCAGTAATTAAAACAAAAAAAAAATAGCTAAAAACACATTCAACTTCAATTTATATTTATTCTTGGAGTCCAGTACATCGCACGCTTGACGGATATGTTCACAGGGAACAACATATTTTTGGTAAATTTCATGCGGACGAAGTCATGGGTAACAGCTGTTCTAAAATAGAAAAGCATAAATTATATTCTATAAGATCAGATATCTGTTAGCGTAAGCCCCGTGAAAATCGGTTCAACCGTTTTGGATATAGCACTACGGACGAAACTGTGGGTAAAAGTTAGGTTAAAATAAAATAATCGAAATTACTTCTTATAAGGTCAGGTATTTATCAGTAAAACTTGCGTGTAAGTTGTTCCAACAGTTTTGAAAGTATTACTGCAGTAGAAGCCGCGGGTACCAGCTAGTCTAAAATAAAATAAAATAATCGAAATTACTTCTAATAAGGCCAGCTATCTACCAGTGATATGTATATAAAGCAAGCATATAAAGCAAGCATATAAAGCAATGCATATAATGCAAATGCAAATAAGGCTACGGGTAAAAGCTACTATAAAATAAAGTAGCTTATGCCACCCGCTGTAATTTTAGCAATCTGCTAGTGAAATTGTCAAAATCGGTTCAGCTGTTTCGGAGATTACACGGAAAAAACAGACAGACTGACAATTTTTTAAAATTACATGTTGGTTATCAGTAGCGAGTATACTTTCATATCCAATCATTAAAAATTCGTTATTTTGATATTACATATAGACAATTCATTTTTATTATATGTATTTATTTATTTATTTTACAAAAATACAAATACAATTACAGATTCAAATACTAATTATACATATAGAATTTTACAAAAGCAAAATATAAAATGGTACTTATAACTATATTATTATATTATAATTACATGAGCGGTAGTGACTGCTGTAGTTAATAACTGTGTTGCAGCCACTAACACTCACCGCCGGACAACACTAAGCTTTTTAATTGAAATAGTTAACACATAAAAATACCTGTGACCCCAATATACAACAATGGGAAATACTTTAATAAAATTAAGAAATGCTGCTGAACAAGCAAGCGCTTATGTCGTGTTGAGTGAAATGCATGTATAGAATTTAAGTGTGGTTTGATAATATTTTAACAAGATACGTTTGCAAGTGAGGTAATTATGTAAAAGATAGAAGTTCTTCGGCTTCTTCATACGTTAGGCCCAAGAGCCAACTTAAAATATTTTTTTTACATTTAATTTTGGTAAGTGAATAAATGCTGAGAGTTTTGTTGATTTTATTATATAGCATAGGACTTAAATAATGACAATGGCGACCAGCTAGTTCTGTTTTTCGGGGCACACTAGGACATACTTGATCAAATCTACGCTTTGAGCTAATAAGATTATGATCATAGATCAACTGAGCATTTTTCCTAAGTGTAACATGAAGAATAAATAATTTACGAACAGATAAAACTTTGCAATTTGTATAAAGCTCCTGAGTAGGAAAAAGAATAGGTTTTGAACTCATAACTTTTAATAATGCTCTTTGAGCTCTTTCAATTTTAATAAAATAAGTTTTACAAGAACCACCCCAGATTGTGATGCAATAAGTCAAAATAGATTGAGCAAGGGCAAAATAAATGGTTCGTAGCGTTGCGACATCAATACTTGAACGCAGGTTTTTAAAAACATAGATCAATTTTCTTACCCGTGAAATTACATTATTAATTTGATCATGCCAGGAAAGAACACTATCAATGAAAATACCTAGGTACTTAACAGAGTTGGTTCGAGTTAAATACTGACAACTACAAAGTTTGTTCCTGTAATGTCCACATGCATGTGCTTGAATAGTAAAATCATTGTTAGGTAATAACGACGTTTTAAATCCGAAGGTAACAAATTTAGATTTCACAATATTTAGGGTGAGTAGATTGGTAGATAACCAATTCATTACTATGGACAAAGCAGTTTCAGCATAAGTTTGGATTTCCATCCAATTTTTACCGTAAATGATCATAGCGGTATCATCAGCATATGCAATAATTTTGCAATGAGGCAGATCTAATTTGCACAGGTCATTTACATAAATAAGAAAAAGTGTCGGACCCAAGACACTGCCTTGAGGGACGCCATGGGTGAGAAATTCATCATGGCTAGTGATATTATCAATTATGGTACGTTGACTTCGTCCACTAAGATAATCCTGAAAAATCTGTAGTGTAATACCCCTGATGCCAATATATTCTAATTTATTTAACAAGATAGGAACAGAGACTGTGTCAAAAGCTTTGGATATATCCAGAAAAATACCCATAGACTTTAGTTTGCATTCGAGGTTTTGTACAATAAGTGTTGTTAAATCTATGACGGCATCCTCGGTACTTTTACCTTGCATAAAGCCAAATTGGTTGCTCGCTATGATATCGTTAGTGGAAAGGAAGTTTAACAACCTTTTATTCAAAATTTTTTCAAATATCTTGGAAAATGTAGAAAGAACAGCTATTGGCCTATAATTGTTGGTATTTTTACGGTCGCCACTCTTATGAATTGGATATACAAGAGCTTTCTTAAAGACATTAGGAAAGCAACCCGAGTTTAAGCATAGGTCAAATACATGTACAAGCACAGGTAACAGTACTTTCCTAGCAGATTTAACAACCGATGCTGATATATTGTCCCATCCAGTAGCGCAATTATGCTTTAAGCCTAAAATAATACAATCCATCTCAACAGGATCCGTGTTGTATAATGCCATGGAATTAGATAGTGTAGATGTGTATTTTAAACAATTTCCTGGGTTATGGCTGTAGGCATGTACTGCCGGTGATGAAATTTTAGAAGCAAGAGACTCCCCAACATTTGCAAAAAAATTGTTAACAATATTAATAGAAGACTGGTGATCATGTGAGATAGATAGTAATTCATTAGAAGAGGTAGATTTTGTATCTATGTTACCGAATTTTTTTACCAATTTCCAGGTAGCCTTAGGATCACCTTTGGCCTTTTGGAGCTCATTTTGTTCATATTTTATTTTAACTGATTTAAGTAGATTATTGCAAAAATTTCTATAACGCGTATAAGTTATTTTGAAGGTATGGTTATTAGGATTTTTCTTTGCCTGGAGTTGAAGTTTATCCCGATTTCTAATATAACGCAGAAGACCAGGCGTAATCCAAGGCTTAATGATTCTTTGCTTATTGGGAATCGCGATCATATTGTATAGATATTGATAAGAAATAAAATTATAAATCAATAACATTTTAAGAGAAAAATAACGTAGGTTTTTCAAAAAGCACCGTGTGAAATTATCCTTTAAAAAATTCAATCAAAGCTATTTTTTTTTTTTTTGTTTTAGTCTGCAGACTCTTGGTCCGCACCTTTTTTTTGCTTATATGTAGTTTTTTTTTTACGTAAAAATCGTATCCGAGAGCATATTTATATATATATATACATTATTATTATTAGTAGTTTATTAAATATTCACTGTTTAATTATAATTAACTTTTTTGTTTTAATGACGTTATTGTTTTTATAGCGCTTGCATTTCCATTCTTTATCGCCATTTTTAGGTTGTAATCCACAATATCCCGTGCCGGAGCGTCCACGGCCCGACGAATGAACCTACTTATTGCGTCGTCAGTCACGTCGGTATAGTAGACACAGGTGTCGGTGTGCCTAGATATTGCCACTATAGCATGTGAAACGCTATCGTGGATTTGTACCCTTCATAATCAAAGCTATTAAGGGTAAACAAGACAATAAATTTAATCAAAATTTCTTTTTATTGCTACTTTTATTGTAATACAGAGAAGGGTTGTGGTTTATTGGATCATTTGCAACAGATTTGCGTAGGTTTTAACTTAAAATACTATTGACCATTTGCACAAACTATGAATAATAATGTTAATTGCTAATTTAATTATATACTATATCAATTATTTTTTATTTTATAGATATTTATATTTATTACAATTTAGGTCGACGTAAAGTTCAATTGTTTGAGGTAAATTACATTTCGGTGTATTTTACGGAAACAAGTTACCGTAATGTTTTTAGTTCAATTCATGATTTTGTTTTCAATTTTTTTTTTATGGATAATATTAAGATTTTTTTTATTTATTGTCTCGCTCGGACATAAAATCATTTTTTTCATATTCGATTTGAGAAAATACAAACATATTTCATGTACACAATTATTGAAATTTTTAACCTAAACTTCATTCGCTAAGCCTCCGTTGTTTGTTCTCATTCTGTTTGATATTCCTTATGATTTCCAATAATATTCCATGTCCTGTAAATGAAAAAATTATGATGTAATATTTATATTATGTCTTAGATATAAGAATATAATATTGAATATTTAAGTACTATAAAATGTGATGGACAATTGAAATGGAAGTCAACGAAAACTTACTTATTTAGTTGTTCAGATTAAAATTAAAGATGGTAAGTATTTGAATTGTAATTATACAACTATTAAAACCAACTCAAATTAAATTTATGAAATAAGAAACTCATAAAGATGTACAGAATGTTTATGATTTGTTTGTTTCGTAGTCCCGTGAAGCTGTTAAGACCTTGCTGGGTCAACAGCGTAGTCAGATCGAAAAAAAAAACTTATGATTTGTTAAATAGTCGTGTCATAGATATTTCTACCAAGACAAAGCTTCTGCCTAGTTTGGAAGCCATTGTAAAAATATGTGAAAAATGTATTTGTTAAAATAAATTTAAAATTTTCAGTTACGTATCAAAGATTTAATAAATCTATGTGCGAAATTTAAGTGTGTATGCTAAATTTAGGTATTATCAATGTGGGGCTGTAACTGATTTATGTGTGCCCTAACAATACCATTCGATTCAACAATAGAATAGCATCCTTTCCGTTCAGTGTCACATGTTAATTGGACGAGGGAAATCGAGCGCAATCCCCGAATTTCGTACAGGTATCGGATCGGAAAATAGCATCGAATTACGATCCGCATCTACAATATGAGGTCATAATAGTGATGGGGTTAATTCAAGGTAATTTTTAATATTATTCAAGTCCAGTCGATGGTAATGAAAAGTTTATGTAAATTTGGTTATCTGTAAAGTAGGTTTATATTTTATGTGGTAGAGCCACGCTGAAGCTATTACTGGTCTCAGCATAACAGGATCGGCTCGCCCGGGGTAGTACCACCCTCTCACAGCAAACCGATGTGAAGTGACAGTTTGACAGACACATTGTTGTGTTTCGTTCGGTCAGTGAGAGCGCTGGAAGACTACCTCCTTCTCTTTGACTCCCAAATTCCCTATTTCCCTCTTCCCCAAACAGGGCTGGCAACGCACTTGCCTACTTTCCTGGTGTACTAGTGTCTAGAGTCTATGGACGGTGGTGATCATTTAACATATATATATATAAAAAAGAAAAAGGTTTACGGACAATAATTTCACGTGATAATGTCATAAGACAACATTGATGAAAAAAAAAAACGATGCGTCACAAGCCGAATGCTTCAGCCGTATGCGCTTCTCTATCGCTTGTTCTGTGCTCTTGCTTGCACGCTCGGCTCAGGCGGAACGTGACAATGAGTCATGGTTTTTCGTGCGTGCAACCGGCGTTCATTGTTTTTAAGACGTTGTCACGTCAAAAGTTGAGTTAAGTGATATTTTAATGTCTATTCCGAATGGATTTGTTTATCCTTCACGTAAATAGAGTATTGTATTATTTGAATAGAGTGCTTAAATCTGTAAGATCTATTTTTAAGTGACTCATCATCATCTTCTTACACTTATCCCACCTAAGTAGAGTCGGCACAACATGTTTTCCTTTTCCACTCTCACCTATCAGATGTCATCTTAGTATTCACACCTTATACACACATATCATATTTCACACAATCCATCCATACCTTTTTCGGTCAACCTCTATTCTTACATCGACCATCATACTCAAAGCTTTTCTAGTTACATGGTCTTCATCTGTCATCATGACATTAATCCTCAACTTCTCTGTCACTGGTGCTATTTTCAAACTTCCTCTGATATATGCATTTCTAATCTTATCCATTCTAGTTACATCATACATCCATTTAAACATTTGCATGTAGTTTTCTCTCATCCATCTCCTTTGTCGCCCAGCACTCAGGTGCGTACAACATGACTGGTCTTATAATAGTATAATAGTCTATTTTTAAGTGTGAGTAAAGGAATATTTGTATGCCAAATCTGCAAAAATATATTTGAAGCGACGATGGCTTAGTTGATAGCGTGTTCGGACAACAAATCGAACGATATCGGTTCGAATCTTTGCAACTGATTCGGAGCTTTTTTTGATGGGAAACCATAGCATGATAGCAGAGTTTTTTCTAACTTCACCTGGTTAGCAACCTCCCTCAAGTTGCAAACCTCTTGCCAAACATATGTTGGTGTGTGCCAGAAGCTGTATTTGAGAGTCTGTCCCCCTCTAGGTATAACGTGCTTACCGTCCAAGACCGAATCTTTATCTAACATTAGTTGAGATTTGGTCAGACGTTTTTATTTATGTCATAAGAGGCAAACGAACAGGTGAGTCACTTGTGGTTAAGTGATCACAACCGTCCATAAACACCTGAAGCACCAGAGGAGTTGCAAGTGCATTGTCACCTTGTGTTGATGGGGATGGTGGCGGGGGGAGGGGTAGGGATGGAAGAGTGAAGGGGGTTAGAGATGAGCTTCCGGCGCTCTCACTGACTAAACGAAACGCAACAATGCAACAAGCACTGCTACTTCACGTCGGATTTTTGTGGGTCGGGTAGTACTATCCCCGGCGAGTCGACCCATTCATGCTGAAACCACTTATAGTTTCAGCGTGATTCTAAAAATCTAAAAAGTATAAAAAATATTTATATTAAAAAACTGACAGTCAAAAGCAGTTGTTAGAGCTGTAATATCGGAATAAATTACCTATGATAGTAAGTTCTAAATTTGTTTAGTTTCTAGATTTTATATTAAACTAGCGTTTGCCCGCGGCTTTGTGAACGTGGAACAGTTACTTTGGGCCTAAAGTTTAGGCTAATGCTAACTTTATCTCGTGTTTACATAGAAGGTGACAATATTTTTAAATAATACGTACTTTAACCCTGATTTTGAAACCTTCTGGACTGATTTTCCGCTCCTATGATCTTAGTGCGATGATATATCTCCTTTTTCGATAAAAGAGCTATCTAACATTGAAATTATCTCTCAAATCGGACCATTAGTTCCTGAGATTAACGCGTTCGAGCAAACATACTCTTTAGCTTTATGATATTAAGTATAGATTATGCAACTAAAATAACTCTTAATTATAATTCAGCAGTATTAACACGTCTGTTGTATATTAAGAAATATGCCTATTAAAAAAAAGTATTTTTGCTATTTAGTATCTCTAGCATATTTGAACTTTTTCGTTTATTCTTTTATAGGTATATAGTTTTTAAAATCCAATGTATCTAAATATTTAAACAATTATTATTTCATTATTGTTATTATGATAAGTGTAAGTTAAGTTACTATGTGATAAAGCGTTTCAGGTCTTCAGTTTAGTTTACTTTTTTTATTATTGTTATTGTATTATTATTTTTGATTGTCGACTGTTGCTTTATCCATATGTAAATAAATAAATATTTAACAGAAGACTAAACAAAGGTCGTTTGTAAAAACATACCTACTTATAACATCAGAGGTATTAATGCAGTGGCAGCGTGATAATAACCGTAATCTATTACAGGTCTTCATTTATCATTAAACCGTGCCTTGCCTTGCATCTGACAGTATTAATTAATGACGTAATAGAATGAACGAATAGGTCAACTTATTTCTTAGGATGGGGTTCGAGGGATCATGCTTTCGAATTTTATGTATAAAATACACAACTTGAGTCATTTTTAAGTTTTTAAATGAAACTTCGTTAAGGGGTACTTTTGGCGGGACATTAATTTATAATTTCGCGTCATGACATGTTACGAAAGCAAATATTCAAATTTAAATATTGTTATTCACACTATAATCCAAATGATAATTAAAAGACAACACATTTATTTCATTGATTTGAGTTTTTACTTCAATTGGCAGTCCCTGTGACCACCTAGATTAATTTTATTTTAAACCAACTTTTTGGTAAATGATGTGCAAATAGATTAAGTTTAGTATTTCGACTTCGAAAAAGGAAGAGGTTACTATGTTCGGTTGTATGTATTTTTTTTTCTGTATGTTAATCGATATCTCCATCGATTGCAAAGCCGATTTCACTACAGTCGACTGCTTAGATTTTTTAAAATATCAAACTACCTTTTTGGTAAATGATGTGCAAATAGATTAAGTTTAGTATTTCGACTTCGAAAAATGAAGAGGTTACTATGTTCGGTTGTATGTATTTTTTTTTTCTGTATGTTAATCGATATCTCCATCAATTGCAAGCCGATTTTAATGATTCTCTTTTTATTTGAATTGGCTATACTCAGAGGTGGTCCCATATAAATTTGAACAAAATGTTCAACCCCTAAGGTGGTAAAATATCCTTTATTTATTTTCATTCACTTCGGGTTTACGTATATTCGTTTACTTGGAACCGATTTCAATAATTTTACTTGAATTATTAATACGTGTAATTTGAAATTTCTGTTGGCACCGACTTCCAATATATCTCTAGGTAACGCAAATATTCATATTTTTATTTAATTTGGTTAATTTAATAATGTATTTTATTTTTCATTATTCAGTATCTTATAAGTTTTTGATATTGAAGTCGGTTTAATTTTTTTTGTAATTTTTTAAAATTTATTTATGCAGATTGGTATAATTGGTTTCAAGGCAACAGTTATCTAAATGTATACAAGGATTCTTCAAAGAATAATATTGGGTTTATTACAATGTTGAATATATCAAAACCGTATGTATTAGATGGTGTCTATTTGTCTCGTTGATTAAAGAAGGCGTTACTTTGCGGAAACTCATAATTAAATTTTATAGTGGTCGTTACTTTGCACTGCTACCGTTTTATTGACTAGACACCTGGTAGAGGTTAATTATTTCCAGGTAGAAAGACCTTTATAAGATATACAAACAAAAAAAATCATAGGCCTTGGAGACGCTTCATAACTCCAGGTGAATAATTCGGTTAGAATTCTAGGGTGTATATTTCCTTTGGACATTTGAAACTTATTCATTTTCGTGTCTAACTCGGTTGCATCTGTTTGCACATCACTAGTTCATAGGCCGCGGTCTGGCTACAAGCGTAATCTGATTTTCGTAGGAGCAACGTTAAAATTGCTGTTTATCGGAATGTTGCGAATGGACACGGTCATTTATCACCGGCGGGATTCTATTTCGTAAGTCATTTGTTTAGATTGCGGGTTGAAAAGAATGTTTACGTAAGGCCTCGGGCATCTCTCTTCAAATGACTTCTCCTTTCATTTGATAGTCTCAACTAAATCTTGTTGAAATATTTGCGGTTAACATTCTTGGATGCTTTCAAAGTCTTGCATTAATGTAAAGATAAGTTTTTTTATTGTGGTATTGTACTCACCCGAATACAAGCCCGAATTCACGAAATCGTAAATTTAAAATTTCATGGCTAAGTAAAAAAGTTCGTACATATAAATTATAATTTTACAATACCTAATTTGCTAATTTTTAAATCAATTTAAATCAAGTATTGTCATTTAAATATACATATATATTAAAGAGCAAGAAACAAATTTTTATTTCTTGCTATGGTCAAATTTCGACCACTGTTAAAAAATACATACTCGTAATTTGACAGTCGGTTCTTGTCAAAATGATTTAATCAAAACCATTGATATTTATATTTCCAAAATTAACCCCGGCTATGTTATTTTACTACTTATATTTTCGCGTATAAGAATGCCTCCAAAGAAAGGTAAAGGGAAACAGAAACAGCCGCCACCGGTCGCCTTAAAACAAATTGGTCCTCCGCCGAAACCGAAAAAAATTCCGCCGCCACCAGCATGTTTCAAGAACGAAGACCTCGCAAGGTTTAAAGAAATGTTCAAAGCACATGACGAAGAAAATATCGACAAGGTAAATTTAAACGGAAATTATTTTAATCCTTTGATTTTTTTTAATTGTCATCATCGGCAGCTTTTATAAGCCTACTTTAGGATGTAAGCCTTTCTCTTATACGCTATTCTTCTATTCTATGCCAGTTTTAACTAGTTCTTTCCAAAAAGGTGTGTGATGTTCACATGATAAAGAAAATATCGATGAGATAAATTTAAACGGGAATTATTGTAATCCCTTGCATGCCTTATTGCGTCATAGGAAACTTTTGTCTACCTCATAGAACGCAAGCCTCCCTTTTACGGCATTCGTCTATTCTATGCTAGTTTTAATCAGTTCTTTCTGATAAATTGTGTGATGTTCACACGATGAAGAAAATATTGATAAAATATATTTAAACGGGAATATTGTATCATGTGCATCTTTTGTAAATCCACTATAGGGCATAAGTCTTCTTTTATGCACCATCCTTCTATCTGGTGTTAGTTTTAACCAGATTTTACGGACACGATGTGTGACGTTATAAACCCATTTTAACATCGGCATTCTTACACTTTGGCTGTCCTCTTTCGGTCATCACTTGATTAGCAACCACCACCTTCCGTCCCCATATCGGGCAAAGTGATCTGCCCAACGCCATTTGAGTATTACGTAAACAAATGCTGTACACTATAGTGACACTGCACAAGTATAGTCACTCCTTAGCCCTTATAAGTGAATGTAATAGCTACACTCCAAGTAATAAGAATCTATATGAATGCCATTATAACAGAGATGGAAAAGAATTTGAATTTTACGCAACACAGGATTGTCTCCGCATGAAAAAATCGCAACTCATATTTGTTCCACCCGCTTACATTGATTTATGCAAACAACTAACAAGAGGAGAGAATACTTGATGAACCCAGAGACGCCGTTACTCCGTACGAGTTGATGAGCTGTAGGTTGCTCCATGTTCCTCTATGCATTAATTTCTTTCACGGCAATTCCCCTTGAAGTCAATTGAGGTAAAACTTCTTTAGGCGCGACTAGGAGGTAACTGGACGACAATGGAACGAAGTCCGTTACGGAAGTATGGAGTCACGTTTCTGTACCATCCGGTTTTTAAATATTTTTCATTTTGTCAATAAATAGTTTATAAACAAATCAATCAAAAAATAAAAAATATGATATGATATTAATTGTGTATATATGGGCATATGACTGTGCTGCCATCTGGTTTCAATGTAAGTAACAAATTAAACCAAAGCTTCATTATCTTTTTTTTTTTTATCCAGGGTAAATCCTACATGGGATACCCTCCCACTGTCGGGGGGCAGTGAGAGGGTTATGCCGGACTCCTACCGGCTAAAACCCCTGGGCCGCCTGTTCGCGTAATTGGACCAGAGTCGAGGGTTGACGGCGACCATGTACTCCTTCTAAACTCTGGTCGAGCGCTATGGTCACCCGTAGATGATGTTAAGACGGGGGCCTACACCTCGAGAGAGGACAAGAAATTCCCCCCTCTTCCTCTTTTTCTCAAAGCTGTGGCTGCGGCAAGCCGTGCTTCGCCTACACGGGAGCTCTTTACGCGGCGACAGACACCCCCGCATCTATCGCCTGGAGTTTAATTAGGGAGGCCTCTGATGGTAGTAGCCTCCCCCCTTCGTCTTCTGCGGCCAGTCCTCCCGCGACGTGCAGCAGGAGCGTCGGCAGCCCTCTCGCGCTCTCTTTCTTCGTCTTCCTTCTGTGAGAGGACGTTCTCACAGAAGGTGACAACGGCGTTCCATGCCCTCTCTCCACCTACCATGGAACGAATCACAGCCGGCAGAGAGAGGTTATCACCAATTACCGCGACGAGCTCGCGGCGCTCCTCTATCCACACCGGACATTCCTTCAAGACGTGTCTGGAGGTCTCCACGTCACATCCACTACAGTAATGACACCGGGCAGTTGGCTCTCTCCCAGCGATATGGTGTAGGTACTTCCCAAAACAGCCATGGCCGGTAAGTACCTGCACCAGCCGGAAAGTGAGCACACCGTGGGTCCTTTCTACCCACTCTGTTAAGAGAGGACGGATTGCCTCAATTGTTGAAAGGCCAGCTGTAGGCCTCGTAAGTCTCTCGCTCCAGGTGTCGAGGAGCACTCTTTGCAGATGGGCTCTGTGTGCCTCTACCTTCCGAGGTGAAATGGCCTCACCACGGAGCAATCTGTCTGCACGCCACCGGTACGTGGCAGCATGTACATACGCCACCAGTTCTCACGGTGAGGAGCTTGCCAGCAAGCACGCCGCCTCACACGAAACTGTGCGGTAACCGCGTATGACCCTGACAGCCATAATCCTTTGAAGGCCCCGTAAGACAGCAGGATTTGTGGCTCTCAGGGCTTCGTGCCACACTGGGGCTCCATACAGGGTCATCGACTTAACCACTCCGAGGTAGAGGGAGCGGGGGCCTATACTAGCGCCACCAATATTGGGCAGGACACTCGCTAACACCGAAGCGGTCTTTTTAACTTTCGGTGCCAGCTGAGAAAAATGCTCTTTAAAGTTCCACCGGCTGTCTAGAACTAAACCTAAGTACTTCATGGTTGTACCAACCGATATTTGAACCCCGCTAATCGTAAGTGAAATGCAACGTTGAGGTGCCCTGCGCGGACAATGAAAACATACAGCCTCGCATTAGTTGAGGGCCACCACTAACCCTAGTGAGCGTATCCTCCTCACTACCAGGGCAACGCTCGCGGTCGCCAATCGGATGGCATCCCTCAAGGTCTCGCCGTGCGCCGTGACGAACGTATCGTCGGCGTAGCAAGTCACAGCGGCTCCGAGCAGAAGGGCACCGCGCAGCACCCAGTCATAACCGATGTTCCACAGGAGTGGACCAAAGACCGACCCCTGTGGAACACCGCATGACATCTCCCTCTGGTAGGTGCACCCGTCCTGCCCGAGGCATGTGACTCGCCTATCCCCCAAGTACGACCGGACCAGCTTGACCAGGTATTGAAATATCCCGTGGTGTCTCAACGCTTCCATTATGCATTCCCAGGGGAGGCTGTTAAAGGCGTTAGCTATGTCTAATGACACAGCTACCAGCACTCTCCCCTGGGAAACTGCTTCTTCCGAGAGGGCCTTGACGCGCAAAATTGCATCAATCGTCGACCGGCCCTCTCGGAAGCCAAACTGTACCTCGGCCAGATCGGGTCCGGTGCGGGCGAGATGAGCTGTAAGATGCCGCACGACAATACGCTCGAATAACTTTCCGGCCTCATCTAAAAGTACTATCGGCCGATAGGCCGACGGCGAATCCAGGGGGCGACCCTGTTTTTTCAGAAGCACAACCCGTCCTATCTTCCACTGTGGTGGAAACTCCCCAGTTTGCAGGCATGCGCTGAACAGCCTACGAAGCCTGTCTCCCAGTGCCTCCATTGCCAATACTCAGGCGCGGCCAGGGATCCCGTCGGGCCCTGGAGCAGTATTCTTGGCCCGGAGCCGTCTCACGGCCGCGTCCAGCTCAGACACCGTGACAGGAGATGCCTCGTCCTGGTAGTCCTCACCGCTCGGACCAGCTGAAAAAGGGGGCAGGTGTTCTGCCCGATGCGGAAACAGCGCCGACAGAATGCTTTCCAAAAGTTGCGGCTGCAGACTCTGAGTGATCGGGGGAGCCCAGGGACGTAAGAAGCCCAACACCGTACGGTAAGGGCGTCCCCACGGATCAACATCAAGAGTCTCCAGGAGGTCCTCCCTCGCCCGAGCTTTGGCTTCCCGTATGGAAACCTGGAGAGCTTTTTTGGCATCCCTGTATGCACTGTAAAGCTGCGCCTTCACAGTCGCGTCCCTACCCAAGCGGCGCCTATGGTGCCTTGCGTACTGGCGTCTCGCAGCCACACACCCCGTTCGGAGTTGGGCGATTTCGGCAGACCACCAGTACGTTTGTCGTCTTGGTGGTTGAGAATGAGCCCGGGGCAAGGCGGCATCGCAGACACGCGTTATTGCGTCCCGGAACCACTGGGCCTCCTCAATAACATCCACAGGCCCATCAGGTGACGCGGGCCAGGACGCGACTATGGACGCCTCAACGAGTAAGTCTTGTTTGAGCCGTTTAATAGCCCATTTGGGAAACAGGAAGTCATTTCCGGTGGGAGCTGGAGCCGCCGAGGGGGCGCAGATGTCATATCGGAGATACAAATGATCTGAGAGAGACTCCGCTTCCTCGACGACTCTACAGTCTCGTACACGTCGTGCGACAGCAGGACTGGCCAAGGTGACATCGACGATGGAGCCACCC
>JACEII010000047.1:3544797-3636571 GCA_014332785.1 Antheraea mylitta
ACGTAGGGAATTTGCAGCGCAGCCAAAACGACCTTAGCTTTCGCCATAGCGACCACCCTCCGATAGTCAACACCTTCTTTTTCCGACTCAGACCGAATGGTGAGGACTACGGCTGTAGAGCAGGGAACTGCCAGTTTCGCCGGCGTCAGTTTGGGCTTCGGCGCTTGGACAGTTTGGCCCTGTCGTTTTTTGGCCGCCCTTTTTACGACGGTGGTCCACGCCTCGTTTTGTACCGAAACTGATTGTTGAGGTGGCATTTGTGTCTGTGGGTCACTGGTCGACCTAACAGGTATCTTCTTCTTTTCCTTCTTCTTCTTTGGCTGCTTTGTGCTAGCCGGGTTGGCAGGCACCCTTGATGGCTGTTTATCTGGCTCTTTAGCCAGCTTAGGAGATGGTTGAGTGCCCGTCTAGTCCATCTCCTGAGCTGCACTCTGATCAGCCTTAAGAGGAGGCCGAAGTCGCTTCTCTGGGAGAAGTCTGTCACCAAGGGCGTCAAATCGCGCATTCATCATGGCGCCCATGGTATGCAACATCCCTTGCATTGCTTGCTGCAGCTTCTCTTCGGTCACCACGTTGCAGGGTTGTCCCTCATGCTCTCCCCGTCGCCGCTGCAGCAGTGGAGGAAACTCCTCCCTAGCCACTCTCTTTCGGCTCGGAAGAGAGTCAGGAGTTACGGTCTCAGCCGGTACTGGAGTCGGGGTAGATCTAGCTACAGAATCGAGTATCTGAGCTCTCAGGACGTCTGCCCTAAGCTCCGTAATCTCCTTGCGGAGCTCACTCAATTCTGCAGCTTGCTTCTCTTCACGGGCCTTGAGGTCTGTGTACGCATCCTGTAGCTTCACCAACTCCTCAGAAGCTGGCCGTTTTGCAAACACCTTCACAGCCTTTGCGATAGATGTAGCCGCCTCATTAATAACGCCTCGTATGGGCCCTTGCAGGTTCTTAGATTTAAAGGCGGCCTGCAGAATTACATCTACGTCGCCGAGAATCCTCTTATTGAGGTCAATAGCTAGCTGCTCCTCCAGCCGCGTGACATCCAGCTTTTTAGTGGCACGCTCCCGCCCGGCTCTAGCAGCTATCTCGGCTATATCCTCCTCCGCTTGCAGCCTCAGTTCCTCTTTCCTCGCTTCAACGAGCGATTTTTTGGCTGCTGCCAAACCAACGTACTCGCCCGTTGTTGCTGGGCGGCCCCTCTTCTTATACACTTTTTGTGTCTTGACTGCTGGGATCGGGTATTCCGCCTCCGAACCCACCGACAAGCACACGTCCATGTCTGTGTCTTCGACCCGTCGGTAGAATTTGCTGAGGTAAGGAGACTCCCTACCGTCAGCAGATCCTACCGATACCAACGTTGCGGCACTACGTCCGCTCGAAACCGAGAGGCGGTCCAATGACGGAGGCGTCTCCAACACCACTACTAGTAAACCTTTGCCCACCCCAGAAAACGTGGGGCAGCCTGAGCCCGAAGGCCCAGGGAGGGATTCTCCGGCGCCGGAGGCGCCGGTAGCCTCCTGGGGTAGTTGATTTTTGAGTTTTACCGTCTCCATATTGCTACTATCAGTTGTCCGTGAACAAGCCGAGGTCGTCGTTCCAGTTACATCGTAATCCATCGCGCAAGCAGAATCAGTAGTCATTATGCTAGCCAAGGTCGTTAAACTTTTAGAGCTACGCAAAATTTTGCCCTCCCCAGAGAACGCGGGGCTGCCTGGGCCAGTTGGCCCAGGGAAGGATTCTCCGGCAGAGCCGGTACCCACCTGGGGTAGTTTACTTTTAAATTTTGCACTGTCTATGGTTGCTATCATCGGAGTCCAAGGGTGAAGCATGGGTCATCGAATGGAGAGGAGATCGGGGTCCAGAAAGAAAGCAGGGTTCAACATAAGAGGAGGAAGTCAGAGTCCGGAAATCAAGCAAGGGTCAAACAAAGAGGCAAAGATCGGAGTCCAGGGATAAAGCACGGGTCATCGAAAGAGACGGGATTGGAGTTCGTATAACAAGCGTACGTCTCGTCAGAGATCAGCCGCCGGCCAATGGGGGCCGATGTTGCCCGTGGTGCGCCACATGGAGGCTCTCTGACCTGCACCCCAAAGCTTCATTATCTGTACCATCTATCAACTACTTCGGAACTCAAATAACAAGTTTTACTTCAATCGCGTGTGACGGTTACAGGCACTCATCTTTATTCTTTTTTTAAATTTTCACCGCATCTATTTTTTTTGCTCTACCTGGTGTAAACTATTTACACATTTCTGTTTTACCATAGAAATAAAACAAGAAGTTTATAAAAGTATTTAATTTGCGTAGTAGTCTAAGATTAAATATATTTTGGTAAATTAACCTGCTTATTAGATTATTAACTTGTCGATTTTCTTTACAAGGTACCATTAGACGCAATTCCACTCATGCTTCGAAAGCTAGGATTTAATCCGAAGGGTGCCGAGATAAGACAACTGTTTACATTATTCCTTGAAGATGATCTCGTAGACACCGTTGAATATCATGAGTGGCTGTTCATGATCGAAGCAAAAATGAACTGGGGTGATGATTTTGAACATGCAGTGACTCAAGCATTTGCAGCTTTAGGCCATGACGATGAAGAAACTGGTTTCTGCGATTTCCAACTATTAAAAGATGAACTATTTGCCTGGGGAGAACCGTTAACGGAAATCGAATTTAGGGATTGGATAAAAGTCGCTACAAAAGATAAAACTTACAATATCGAAGACGGCAGGTTATGTTATGTGAAGTTTGTGGAGAATATGAATAATAAAGATCAGAAGTATACTGAGGAACCAATAAATTACTTCAAACTGGATCAGAAAACCTTGGCTGAGATGGCGATAAAGAAGGCCCAAGAGGAGCGTGAGGTACAGGAGAGAAAAGAGGCAGAACGGAAGGCTAGGGAAGAAGCGAAACGATTGAAAATGATTGCTGATGGCTTACTACCACCTGACTGATCTCCCATAAAATATTATTCAGTAAAATTTGATAAAACGTTCTCTTAGTGAAGTCATACAAATTTCAGTGTTTTTGCGTTACTGTTGTGTTCAGTATTTAAACAACTAGAAGAATAAGATTGTATTAATATTCTTCTAACATTCAGATACATTACTAGAAAAAACTTTAATGTTGTTTGTATTTTATTTTCTGATCTTTATTCCATAAATAATTATATAATATATTTTAAATTAATATCACAAGCTCAAAAGACTGTTTATACGAGCGTTGACAGTAATTTAAATTTCAACAAATTAAACGTCAGTGAAATTGCTCAGCAGAGAGCTTCCTATAAATAACAAATAAATATAGATAATAAGTATACATTTTGATGTGTAATTTATAAAGACTAATGCCATTAGGTTTATGTTAAAATATTGAGTTTATTTTTATATGATTTGCATATAATTAAAGTTTTTTTTTACTTTATTTTTGGCAATCAATCTTTCAGATTATTACTGCCATTGTTGCGTAGTCAATAATATTACAAGCGTCGTGCGATCACTTCAATATTAAGCGTCGTGTGAGTCAATATCCTAACAAGATGGTGGATCCCTTGTTAGAACCTTCCTGTGAGTTTTTGTGGCATCTCATAATTTCATGCTCCGTGGTATTATTTTCCATTCACTTCACTTATGCACAATAAACTAACTATATTATCTAAAGCACCACCAAATTTACAAAATAAGTCAAATAACACTAGAGTATGATTAAAATATAAAACACACTACATGACAGACTACAATCCTGCCAAAAACTCTTAATCAAAGTTTATACAGTAGAACCTCGATAAATCAAAGTTGGAGTAAAAACCTCTGTAACTTCAAAAATAATCTGTCTCCTTCCCCTCAGAGAGTAAAATCTCTTTTTCTTAAAATATGCAACCTCTGTAACTTAAACTAATAATTTCAGTATTAACCCTGAGTTACTCAAAAAAAAAAATGTTTCAATGAGCTCTGTAACATACGCTGTCTGCACATGACTCATTTCAAATGAATGTACAAAATAAAAAGTTTTCCGAAATTTATTGGTTCATGTGTTTAGAAGGTGAATTTGTTAACAAAAAACAGTAAGTATACGATAACCTATTGATTCTTTGAAATTCCTAAAAGCTGTATTTGCAGTGGTTAAAAAAGGGGCTTACTTGGATGATTAGTTGTTGATCACTGTCTAGGAAACTGTGTTATGTGATAAAAGTTATCTGAGTAAAATTGGTTCAAAGCAAAAATTAACAAAACTAATATACTCTGATAAATTAAATGCGGTGAAATTGGGATTAAAAAGGAAAGATTTTGCAACTACGTTTGGAATACACGAAAGTACAATATCACTTATAATTAAAAAGAAGCTGAACTCTCGAAGAAACGAGAATCTGGAAAAAATCTATTATGTAAAAGGCGAAAAATTCCTGAATTGCCTATTTTGGAACAATGTTTATTTACATGGTTCAAACGGTGTCAAACCAAAATATCGGTGTTATAACCCATAATTTTAAAGCTAGCAATGGCTGGTTAGAATACTCGGAGAAACGGCATGATTTGGCCTTCCAGAAATGTCCGACGAAAGTGCCAGTGTAACATAAGCCCTTGATAAGCTAAAAATTCTATAATTAAAAATTAATTGGGTGTTATTACAAAAAAGTTAAATACGTATTTAATACATGCTGTAAAAAGGTTACGTTTTAAATGCACCGCGCTCACTTAATGTTCGCCATCTTGCTCTTTTGTCTTACTTTGGGTAGGTTAGGTTAGACTTGCGAAAAAACGATAACGCGAACTAACCTCGGCGAGCGCGGTGCATTTAGTATGAAACATTTTTAAAAACAAGTATTTAATACGTATTTAATTTTTTTGTAGTAACACCGTTTATGTTTCCCTTGGATTTTAACTTATCGAGGTTCTACTATATATAATTAATGTATAGATTTATAAATAACTAGCTCCTGCCTGCGACTTCGTTACTTTGGGCTAACACGCAGCGGAAGCTCTCAAGAGGAAAAAACATCCCGATTTTGAAACATTTTTCATCGGTGCCTCGTCCCTTTTGGCCTTAGCGAGATGACATATAACTTATAACTTTCCTCTATAAATGAGCTTCATAACATATAAATAATTTTCAAATCAGTCACCGAAGTAATGGTCAAATCGGACCAGTAGTTCCTGAGATTACCCTCTACAACGTCACAAACTCACAACTTCACCTCTTTATAATATTAGATAGATTAGATTTATAATATTAGATAGATATATGTAAGTAAACTTCAGAGAGGTAGAAAAGTATTTACAGAAAAGACTAAAATCGTCTGAGTTGCTATACATATTCATATTACATCATTCACAGGTCGTAAGTAGAGTATTTGCATAATTTTTCCCTCAAAAGTTAACGGTTTGCGAGTAATGGGTGAAGTGTTTACGCATGAAATGTAATTTACTTTTAAAATATGGAATTAACGTATAAATCGTAAAGTTAGTTCGTGCTTGTGCCCGCTCGGAAGTAATAATTTATGCCATTTTTATTTGTGTTAAATAAGTTAACGTAATTTGTAATTAATATTTACCTTATTTATCCATGTTGTAGTTAAGTTATAATTTAGTAGGTGAAGCTGAAGCTGAAGTTATTATTGCTTCCAGCATGAATGGGTCGTATGGGTCGTAGTACCACCTCTCTCACAGAAAACCGACGTGAAATAACAGTGTTTGCATTGTTGTGTTTTGTTCGGTCAGTGAAAGCGCCGGAGGCCCACCTCCCTTCCTCTTCCTCCTTTCCCTTTCCTTACCTCCCCCCTTTCCCACATACAGGCTGGCAACGCACTTGCGACTTCCCAGATGTCGCAAGTGTCTATGGACGGTGGTGATCATTTAACATCACGTGACCCACCAGCTCGTTTGCCTCCTTTGATATAATAAAAAAAATACTATCTGATACGCACGACGTGGTCTGCAATATTTATAACAGTCTCAGATGTATATTGATTTATATTTGCCGGATGCTAAAATAAAAAGAAATAAAGAAGGTAATATCAATTACCCATTAGTTTCTTTGTAGAAAGTAATCAACTCCACCGCGAGATATATTTCGTTTAGTTTTATATGCTGTAAAGGTGTCATAAGAGTTGCAATAAATTCTTATTAGAACAAAACCTGTCGTCTCGGCAAATACATCGGTTTGTTATTGTTAACGAAAATTTGTTATTTTGAAGTGCTAACTTCTCTAGGCGCGTTGACCGGTATTTTTGACAGGAGATAAATTTATAATTTCGCGTCATGACATGCTACGTAAACATGACCGGTCGTATTGCGCTTGCGCGGCTTGCGTCAGATTTGAGTACATATTATAGGGACCTGTATACGTGTAACATTGACATTTTGTATTTTATTACACGTTTGATTGATTAATAGACTTTTAATGTATATAATTATTGCTCGAGTGGCAATAGATACAAAAACTAATATTAATAAAGTCAATAACAAATTCTGAAATTTAAATATTGTCATTCAAACTATAATGAAAATGAAAATTCAAATCATATTTTTTTTTATTGTAGCGCGGCAAAATGCCTGCAATATGCCTGAAGGTAAGCACAGTACAATCCAAAAATAATGGCGATCACCGACAGATACATTATACATCGCAGGTCGCCGCTGTCATGCAGGCCTACGTATGTGTCTTTTCACGTTGCACTTTAAGGACCTCATATCACAGGAAAAAGGAAACACACTGGCCAGAAGATTGTTCCACAGCTTCACGGTACGAACACATAACACGGTAACACATTAATTTAATTGTTTTGAGTATTCACTTCTCGGCAGTCCTTGTGACTGCCTCGATTATTTTATTTTGGGAATTCAGAAATAGAGTTTTCTTTCAAATTGTAAAGAGAATGTGAGATTAAATATTTGCCGGGTTAGGTGCGGAATCGCTTGGCTTGTTTCCAACTCGAGTGTACCCTCACGAAGACTTAAATTACACTGAGTAGAGAAATAACATTGGATAGTTACGGACAGTGCTGTAGGAAAATGAATACGATATTATTTTATGTTCTAGTTTGAAAGATTTGAGTTTTCTATTTGTATCACTGTTATACTCGGTTTCCTAAGAATTTCTATTCTTCTAAACCGTATATTGCAATATAGAATATACATTTTTCTGGCTGTAACATAATTGAGTTGGGTTATTTACATTTGAAAATGAACAATATTCTATTTTAGTAATTCGTAAAAAATAGTCTTTTTTTCAAGATTTTCATTTTATACTCCGTGAAACAAGTACACAATTTGCCGTGGTTTTATGACAGGATTTTAGTCTGTCGTGTAGTGTATTGTATATTTTATACATAATCTTGTGTTATTTGTCTCTATATGTTGTAAATTTGATAGTGTTTTGTATAGTTAGTTTATTGTGCATAAGTAAAGTGAATGGAAAATAATAACACGGAACATGAAGTTTTGAGATGCCACAAAACCTCCCTGGAAGGTTCTAACAAGGGATCCACCATCTTGTTAGAATATTAACTCACACGATGCTTAATATTGAAGTGATCGCACGACGCTTGTAATATTATTGAATACACATCAATAGCAGTCATAATGTGAATGAATGATTGACAAAAATAAGTAAAAAAAAAATTTCCGTTTATAGTATTTTTAGTTTTTTTAATGATCTTTTAGGTAGGTATGTAAAATTTTAAGATCGTAAAAAGAAACCTAGCATCATGTGAATAGCTAAAATTCGACTCGATCAGACTCAGTTATTTCAGAATGGATATTGTGAAAGTAATATCTGTATTCAAACATCTAAAATCAAAATTACTTTCTTCATTGTCGGCCCAGAGAAGGCTCTTGTGAACGTCAAAGCTACCACCGGTTTACCCTCATATTGTATATATTTTTATAATAAGGCATTGTAGTCACACTCGTCTATAGTGGATATAATATAATGTCTGTATTTGTATACTTGAAAAATGAGGGGACCGTACATTATATCCCTATAATTCTAACACTTTATACAGCGCATGGCGGGATATTATTCAAATGCCAGGATTTTTTCCGAATTCAATTAATATTTATCTGTTAGTCTGTCATTAAAATCGGTCCAATCTATCAAAAGTTGATGTAATTTTAATGGCGACGCGGCGTGAGTACGAGAGAAAAGTAAATAATTAAAAGGATTTAATACATTCAGATGATTTTATTAGTCACTGATTTTTTTTTTCAACTGACTACGCTATTGGCCTAGTAATAAGGCCTTCACAGCTTCACCGGACTACTAAGGCGAGCGTTTAAGGCACTCAGCCGATTTTGATTAGGTAACTAGCACAAGGGTGCACGCACACCTTGGTTTGGGTTGTTACCGATTTCCCGATATAACCTAGATAACTATTCTGAGCAATTAAACTTGTATGATTCACAAACGCTTACATGTATATATGAAATACCGAACTAAACTACTCGATTCAGTTCGGATAAGGGAAAAAAATAAAACCCTTCCACCAGATGTGTTTTGTAGGTGCTAGAGCCACGCTGAAGCTATTATTGGTTTTAGCATGCATGGGTCTGCTCGTCCGGGTTAGTAACACCCTTTCACAGAAACTCCGACGTGAAGTAACAGTGTTTGCATTGTTGCGTTTCGTTCTGTCAGTAAGAGCGCCGGAGACCCGTCTCCCCTCCCTTCCCCTCTCCCTTTCTCTCCACTCCCCCAAACACAGGCTGGCAACGCACGTGCGACTCCTCTGGGGTTGCTAGTGTCTATGGACGGCGGTGATCGCTTAACAACAGGTGACCCGTCTGTTCGTTTGCCTCCTATATGATATAAAAAAAAAGATGTGTATGTGTGTGCACGTCTGTGAGTGATGATCTCGTGTGTGTAATAGTGATGTAGTGAGTCATTGTATTGCGATAGTAACAGCTGGAGAGCTCCATCCGGGGACAAACTAGTCTCGAGATGTTACCGGAAGAACCGCGGCATGTGTGCGGGAGCGAATGAGGGACCTTCCTTCACGACGGCGCGATGGAGGATTATGCGAGCATGGGCGCAAACACTCATACGGCGCTGGCACCGGAATCTAAAAATAGAAGTAACAAAATTGTTTAACGGTCGTTTTAGGGGAAGATATATAGATATAAACGCGCGGGTTTATTCTATATTATACTAAAAGAAATTATTTTTTTGAAACTTGCTACGCGTGCTTGGCGTTGTAGGGTAGCCGCGATGGCAGGAAACTTAGAGATCGCTCTTATCGGACCTACTGATTAATAAAATCTCGCGATTAATAAGCGGAATAAGTTTCCACGCGGACAAAGGCACGGGCACAGTTAGTTAAGATATATAAGTGTAAAGTTCCATCAACATCCACTAGGTACTTTTTTGTGGGAAAATAATAAAAATCCATCTGTGCTCACAAACATTTTCGTCTATCATATTAATAGGTATAAATTATACGCAATGTGCTTAATATTATTTATATGGTTGTGACTGTACTTGGAATGTACGTAGAGTCACGTGTCAAGTGTAGCGTGTTATACAATATATGTGTGGTTCAAGCAAACGGAAGCCAAATTCGCCAGCGGAAAACTAATACTGTATATTTGGCATGAAGCAGAAGCTTGATAAGCGCTGTGTCACTTGCTAGGACTTAAATAAGAATTGTTTTCTTGTTATTAATATTATGAATTTGAATTTGTTTTTTTCGCTTCCCACGTCTTAACTACACGATCAATTATTATAAAGAGTTTTTTTTTATTTGATTTTATTTTTAGGGGCATTCAGTCCACCGAACATATTAGCTCAATTACTCCCCAATCTTTCTAGACTCATCAGGAGAGTCGCTGATAAGATATCATTACCCGAACAGGCTACAGCAAAGATGCTGTAACTAAAATAACTATGTTCTTGCAACTCGAAATGTTATACGTATAATATATATTTTTTTAATATTAATTGTATTAATATAATAATAATAAAATTTAATGTTCCAAGTCGATGTGCATAATTTACAGTAATATTGGTATCTGCACTAGTAACAAACCGTATCACAGATATTACATTTTTTATAATAAGTACTATAAAAACAGAGACTTAATTTTTTTTCATAAATAAAGACTCAATAGGTGATTAAATTGGAAATGTTTCAATATATGAGACAATACCGTGTGAGTGTGATCTTTGTGATAATAATTAGTGAATTGTATTTTAAGTAAAAATGTATGTTTTGACCTACGTCATTTTTTTTTAGTTTTAATTTGTGGTTTTAATATTTTTTTTTATTTTTATGTAACTTTGTAAATGTAACCATTTCAAATTGAGATTTTTAGTCGTACTGTTGTAATGATTAATCCCAATTATTTTATTTGCTATATTATAGAGCAATTCCCCCAGGCTCCCTGTAAATCTAAGAGTTTGCTTAAACGTAGTAATCTCTTAGACTAACGGTTAGATTTCAAAAAATTGCTTACAATTGTTACTTGTAACGGGTCTAAGTTATGAATAAATTCGAGTATAATCGCGAACGTGACCAAGAAGTGTCCCGAAGAGTTGTTTGACCTCATTCCATCTTCTCCCTTCCAGAACTACGCTAGTGGGCACGCGTCTGCATAGATAAACAGTAGCAACCACTGCGGCAAAAACGAAGAAGTTTGAAAATTATTATCTCTGTCGTACTGTGAAGATATGGAATCTCTTTCCATCCGATAAGGGGTCCATGATAGCGACTACTGCCATTATCATCGAAAATCACCGTTGTTTTTGGACTGTACCGTACTTTCTATAAGGTATTGTGCAGTCACTTTCCCCGGAGCTAACATAAAAAAGTAGGATATATTGTTATCAATAGCACGATAAACTTATTTCATAATAATATATCAATATCCAGATTTAATGTCAATGAACGAGATGAGGTAATCAGAATCGTTCCATCTCGACTCAGCACTTCGAAGCAGGTGTTGACGATTTGTTCTGGTGATTGATCTTGCTCTCGAGTACGTGTAAATGTGAATCAGTAGTATGAAATATTAAGTGAACAGTATGACATCTGTGTGCAATAAAATATGCCAGGTACAGTGCCGTAATTTTATTGTTGACGATTCGTAAAGGAATTTTGAATTAATCTGTAGGTGTTACTCTTCTAACAATAACTTTGATTGTTATCTATTATTTTTGACTATCTATTCTTCCTCCTATTCATTATTATAGATTTTATCTATTAGAGATTTAGCAGACATTAGACTCTGACACTGAATATACAGTAATCATTGCATGGAAAATCTGGGAATGACTGTAATTAATTGATAAAAAAAAATTTATGACGTCACCGTTTGATTTTGATATTGAAGTAAAGTGTTGCGGTGCTGTTCACTACCTACACTATCTTAGATTCAGGAGTTTCGACAACCAATCACAGCGGCAGATGTTACATATTAATAAAGTGTACAAATTTGTATTCCGTGAACTTTTACATTAGCTTTTCTTTAGTATTCTATAGGTAGGATTTTATTGAACTGTTTAATTTTTTATCTGATCATTTATTTTGTTTAGTTGATTTTGCGTTTTCATTGTCGTTGCTTTTCGACAAGTAAGTTACCTATCATGAAGCTGAAAATTTGTCGTCAGCTACTTTAAGAAGCATTTTAACCCATTTTTCTAGTTTTTTTATTATTATGATATTTAATCAATTCTAAACTAAAAAAAAACTTTCGATCGAGTAGTTATTTGTTTGATGGGTGCTCAACGACATACTTTTATAATTTTATTTACTAACTAGCTGACCCGGCAACGCTTTGTTTTGGCTCAGTTATTACATATTGAATTAAAATTATGAAAATGGAAACGTGGTGTCATCTATGAGATATCTATAGCAGTCAGTCCTACAGTTTTCTTTCAACAAACTACTATAAAACGCCATCTGTACGAGACTGATAAAATTTACAATCAGTAACAATATATGTAATATTAACAATTATTCAATTTTGAATTTAAAAAATATTGAGGCTATTAATCGAAATATTAATTATCCTATCGCTCAAGTTGTACCAAATTATGCCAATTATAAATGCCAACGTTTTATGAAGGTTGGTTGATAGTTTCGTAGTGTGTCGCGGATAAAGATTATGACACTGAATTGTTGTTTAATCATAGGAGGCAATCGAACAGGTGGGTCACCATTTTTTTTTATTGTAGCACGTCAAAGTGACTGCACTGTGCCTGATGGTAAGCACAGTACAATCCAAATAATAGCGACCACTGATTGACACACTGTCCATCGCCGGTCGCCACTATCATACCGGCCTGTAATAAGCTGGATATGCACAGGCTGATCTCGAAACGCGACCCGTAGAAGCGAATCACTATTACGGGCTTTTTCGCCATATACATGGTGGTTGCGACCCAGTCGGGCTGTAAAACCCTACCACCCCGCTTGCGCCATTGCCTCGTTCGTTATTCAGCAGGGTGCACCACATGCAGGTGAGGTTGGCTTGGGTGTCTCAAGTCTTATGATGTTATTCGACACCCCTTACACCCCACCTTATACTAATGATCACCACCGTCCATAGACACCAGCAGTACCAGAGGAATCGCAAGAGTGTTGCCATCCTGTGTTAGTATGGTAGCGGGAGGAGAGGAAGGGAAAGGAGAGGGAGGGAGGTGGGCCCCCGGCGCTCTCACAAACCAAACGAAACGCAACAATGCAAGCACTGTTACTTCACGTCGGTTTTCTTTGAGAGAGTGGTACTACCCCGGACGAGCCGCCCCATTCATGCTGAAACCAGTTATGGCGTCAGCGTGGCTCTACCACTTACATTTTTTTACGTGTGAGTCTATGCTTATGTGTGAGTCTGGTTGGATGAATTAATAAAAGTCATTATTTCTAAAGAATTAAGTGTTTGTATTGCTCTTATTACATATTACATTGGTATGTAAATCACTATAATTAATTATCTATAGACACAAATTTACTTAATGTACGTATGCTCACATACACGTCCACAGCTGGACTTGTGTAGAATATCTTATACCTTTAAACGAGCAATTCTTGTATATTTTTATATATTCAGGATCTCGGAAACGGCGTCATCTATTACCGTATAACTTAGTATGTAGGTAGTTTCAGGGACGATAAATCGGACTTTGACCCCTATATATCCATAGCATACATTCTATAGATATGCAAGTGTGCGTCCCTACATCATGGTGTGATAAGAGTAGTTCTTTAAATTAGAACATGTAGTTTTCCTTGACAACATCTTGTTTGTGAGCTATTGTTGTGAGCGATGATGTGAATTCCACGTAGACTACAATCTGTCCTTTTGTAACAGAACAAGTGGGTTTGACGAACGTCGGAGTCTTTTTGGTTGTGGACACACTTCTCGATACCTTAAATACAATATATTTTTAATTATTTTAAGCTGCCTCCTTTTTTGCTTGACTATTTTGTTAACTTGATATCGTTAATCATAGCTTCGTAGTTGTATGATATTCATTACACTTTTTTTTCTGTAAATTGTCTTTCCATCATCGTTATTAGAACGATTCAAGCAATGTACATCGAGTACGTGGTGAAAAAAATCGAGTGTGAGTTCACGTACGGAAGAAGTAAAAGCTTAATCTGATTAATTTTTGAGAGAATGGCACATTTCAACGTATCTTTCTCTCTGCTTGTATGTATCTGAAGTACATTAAGAATGTACAGCATGGAGTCTAGTCTCAAGTTTATACAGAGTCTATGTATGGATCCGTATACGACGGTAGAGTAGTGGAGACGCAGATCGCTACGAGCCATCGCATAAAGAGGAGGCTAAGTATAGGGAAAATATATACAAACGTATTCTATCTAATTCTCTCACAGCCTAAAACTTGTATACATTTTTTCAGTACACATTTTTGTTTCATAGAATCTCATTGACATGGCTCCATAAGACGTTTAACTTAAAAAAAAAAAAAAATCAAACTTTCTTATAAAAAATAATTCGCATTATTCGATAAGTCCATAAAAATAAATAAGTAACATCGTATGAAGCTAGCCTTTTAAATTATAAAATGAAAACTCAATGGGATGGACGTAAAAAAGCTGATATAACATCTCTATATAAATTTATTCATTGCTTGGTTGACTTACTTCAACAAGTTAAGATTGTAGTGCCACGTCTTGGGAGTCGTATAGTGAACAGAAAAACTTTCATGACACCTTACTGCAGAACCAATGTTGCCCAACACTAGGACTTTTGCAACTAAAGAACCACAAATTGCTTTGCAATCTGCATCGAATATTTTTGTAGAGAAATGAACGTTCTAAAAAGATAAAAATCAAGCCATTCGAACAAATCTCAAATTCTCGAATTCTGAAACTACACTATATGCTAACGTTTCTTCGTTGATTGGACGAGAACCAGGGGACCTAACCAAGTTGCTTATCGACAATCGCTAACGCTAATAGAAAACGGAAAAATTAATAATACATTTTTCCGTTTTCTATTAGCGTTAGCGATTGTCGATAAGCAACTTGGTTAGGCCCCCTGTGTTTTCGAGGTATGGACGTTGGCATCAAAACAATTTTCTCTACATGTCTCTCTCGCATGTGTGTGATGTTACAGTATATTAAATAAAAACAATTTGAATCTTATGTTTATACAGATAGGGTTGGAAATGTTTTTGAGTATTTCGTAAATAGTGCAATGTTCCTGTTTTGCGTCACCACGTCGCTAAGTAAACAATCAGTTTTACTCGCCCCTATAGATGTTTTGCATTAAAATCTCATATCATTTTTCGAAGATCAACTCATTCAAAAGTTATTCTATAATAACAAAATATAGAGTCAAATAACACAAGACTATGAATAAAATCTAAAGTCTACTACGTGACATTCCAGATCCCGTCAAAAACTTCATAAGTTAGTGTTATTTTAGCTACTTTACACGTTCTGTACCCGCTTACAGTGGCACCGTACAACTAGAGCAACTAATTTCACGGCCTAAAATCAAACTAAGCTATAGAATTGTTTCTAACGAAGCTTCTTTGTGTAGTATTGGTATAGACGAACAATACTGTATATCTACATACCCATGTGAGAAAATGTGTTATATATGCTTACTTTATTGATGCATCTACTGTGATGTCTTCTTTATAAGTAACTATATTTAACCCGCGGCTTTGCGCATGTTAATATAAATTTGAATTATTCCGTGGGAACAGTACTTTTGGTTCTGTATGTAAGATAATCTAAATGCGTTCCCTATCCTATCCTACCTTATATAGTTTAGAGGATTTTTTCTGACACAAAATACACATAGGACTTGCTAAGGCACGCACGCTTGAAACACATGCATGTTTCAATAACTCATATACGTATATCTAGATAGCTTAGCTTAGGTTAGCTCAGATAGGTCGCGATTTTTGCACAAGACAGGCTACAGCCCAAGCCGAGTTGTGCCGTGCACCCTTGAGTTAGTCGCCCAAACATCCCAAATCGGCTGAGTGCCTTCAGCACTCGCCTCAATAGTTCGGTGAAGCTGTAAAGACCTTTTCAAGTCAACAGCGTTCTCATTACAAAAGAAAAAAATCTAAACGCTTTTCTATACACCTGATATTGTGGATTGGAAATATTATAAGGATCGGTTGAGTAGTTAAGCTATAATAGTGTATTTAATAATAAATATTAAAGTGGACGTTTCTTTGTATTTCCACCTGGAATCGATTGGCTAACCACGTCTCATTGTAACAAAAAACTTTTGATTTTATTTGTACGAGATGCTCTCTTACGGAATGAAACATGTGTAATCGATGGTTACCTATTACACATTACTCTGCAATTATTGCGGAAGGTGGTAGAGTCAAGCTATAACTGGTTTTAACATGAATGGTTCGGAAAACATTTTAGTTATTTTCCTTGTGCTACTGGTAGTACATCTTTAGGTAGAATAGTTTAAGTTTAGTATAGGTTGTGACCATCAATTACAGTCGGAGGTAATTACTAGTTGGCCTGAAAAGCCTTCAGAGTTCCATCGGCTTTGACGAGGAACGAAAAGACTCTTAAGCGAAGTGGTAATTAACATAAGGGGTCTAATTGTCATCGGTTGGACTATAGCTCTCTTATATTTGAGATAAAAACGAGAAATAGAAATTTCGGTAACGTTTGAGGAAAGGTTTCAAGGAAGGGTGTTTCTAGAGGTCGTTTGTTTTTTACGATCCTCAGACTAATAAGATTTCAGCGTGCACGCCCACGAATTGACGTACCACGGTGCTCTGAGGCGTCCTCAGCTTTATCTCCTTATTATTCAAAATTACATACAATCTTAATTATTTCAGTTGTGATTTAAGAAGAAATAATAACAACGGATTTTATATTAGTGTAAATGAATAAAAGAGAGTTGTATTTATTAATATTAAAATTACAGGAGTTGTATTGACTAGTGGCGCCGATTTCTTTTTCTCGAATTGACACTACGCTATTGACCTAGCAAGGTCTTAACAGCTTCACTAGACTACAGTGGTGTCGATAATACGGGCGCGTTGTACACGTTTGGAGGTTACTACATGAATAATTGATAGCTGAGTATCTGGATTTCATTATATGACAATAATGACAATTATATTACAGATTATATGAGAATTATAAATGAAGTAAGTACATCATGGATGATTAAACGTCGAGAAATAATTTTGTGTTTATTAGGTAAATGTTATACAAGAATATTTGAAATACGTCAAAAAATTAAATATTTAGAAAGATTTTTAGGTTATACTTCTTTTGGCGCGTTAGGGAAAAATGATGAGAGTAAATTTTTATGATGCGCACGCACACCGTCACGAAGAACCGGCACCCTGAAGTTAGCTATAGTCAATATATTGTTTCTTTGTATTTGTAGTTAAAACTTTCAATGTATTAAATATCTTTTTTCTATTGTTAGTATCGTTTTTTCTACAAACATAAGGCGAAAGATAAAATCTTCGAAAAGATTTTTATCTTGTTACGCCAAAGAAGTATAACTTCTAACGCGTGTAATAAGTACACACACACTTTTTTATATACAACCCTCTTTGTTCTACTCTATCGTAAAATCTCTAATACATACGAGCTTCAACTTTAGTATGATGATAGTGCAAACCCTAGACGACTCTAAAGAAATATAACAAAAGAGAAAAGCCGGCCATGAAAGGGCCAGTATCTCACTATGGGCCATGATTTGAACGTAAGAAATCACTTTTTTTTGACAAATCCATATGTATTTGGTCATGATTACGACTTCAGCTATCCGTTTTTTAATCTATATAATACGTATATACTTATGTAGACATAGATAAATCGGTTCAGCATCTTTTCTTTGCTTTGTTTGTGAACCGATTTCCTTTTTTTTTGTTTAATTCGTATAGATGAGCTTTAGTATTTTCCGCAAAAGAATTGGAAACATTTTTGTTTGTACCATCTACGAATTCAAGCCCTTATTTATGGGTTTCTATTCGTCACAATTCACGCGCTCTCAAAAAGGATCCATTTTCACTGTTTTTTGGTAAGAATTACAGTAAAACTATTGAACTTTGGTAAATATAATGAGTAATTACAGATACATTGAATCTTTAACAATGATGTACAGATTATTGTTTTGTAAAATTAATAGGTTTCATTAAAAAAATAATTTCTCCGTAGTCCCCTCGCGCAAAACAGCCTGCTTTTCGGTAGGAAAACCTCAGTAAATTTACGTTTTTCTTAATAAAAAAAATGCCTGCTTATGCCATATATAGTCAAGTTTAAATGACATAAAATAAAATACAAGTTATCTATACCACATCTGAGAAAAAAATTATTTAGTTGTAAATAAAATTTCTTGATTTTATGTCCACTGCGTAGACCTTAACACCTATAGAATAAGGTCCAATTATTTTTTTATTATATTTGATATAAACAAAAGTATGGAAGAAGCATTCACGTCGAGTCAGACTTGAGACTGCGCTCCGACGCCATAGCGAGTGGAAGTCTTCGTCGATTTGCACTCAATTAGAAAAAAAATCATCGCTGTATATATACGTATAAACTTCACAAAACATTTTGATCATTTCGAAAAACTAACCAATTCTTTATAGAGGTTTATATTTCTAGTAGTAAGAGACACTAATTAAGCCGAAACAAAAATTCTAAGTTTGGTTTTTATTAAGTTATGTTTTCATTGTAGATAGATTTGAGGTATTGTTATGGAACTTCTTGACGATTAGAAATACATATGTCGTCTTTTTATTTCTTTTGTTAGCAGTGTCGAGAGTTTACCATAGAACTTAACAAAGTAAGCTGGTGGTCTCCAGAAAATGTTATCGAACTCCTTAACAAGTAGAAATAGATATGTCGTCCTTGTAGTCCTTTTGTTAGTAGTGAGAACTTACCACAGGAATAAACAAAATGATCCGATCTCAGGTCTTGTTTATAATAAAATGAATTATTTGCTATATAACGAATTATTTAAAGTGTAACAAAGTTAGAGATGCAAAGTTTGTCTGTGGAATTAGTTTTCGTTTTACATAAAGACCATCATATGCTGCCCGTTGTGCTACATCGATTACAACTTACAATTCAGGTGTTTTAAAGTATGTTGTTCATAGAATTATTTTTAATATAGAAATTGATGTTTCTAGCGATTATCAGTACTAAAATTCTGTTATCATGAGACAGCTACTCATTAGGTCTATTTGAAATGATAATATCATCTAATACGACAAGAGTCAACAGAGAACGCAAGATATAATTTTATAGCTATTATCAATATTCAAATTATTTTATTATCAAATAGGTCTCACCTACTCCTTTAAATATGAAACATTTAGCTCTGACACTACGACACTAAGTCTTTGAGTGCAAACTCAATGTTTCTATAGGTTTAGTTATACTCTTTTTGACCTAGCATGACCTTGAGAAACTATAATTTATTCTGGTACTATTGCATAAAAAATTACAAAATGAAGAACATAAATAATAAGTAATTATTGTAATATTTTTTATTAAAGTATCAAAGTCATTTATAGTGCGATACAACCGCCGGACTTATCAGTTGATGTGTCGGTGTGCGTTAGCTATACGTGTCTAGTAGGACTCGATGCCGAAATTGAACTTCGGAAAATTAAGAGCGTGTCCTTAATATAGTTTTTAACGTATGACAAAAAGAAAACAAAGAAAAAACAGAAAATTAGTACACACAATAATCTGGTGTCATTAATTTTCTTCGCGATGCATTCTCAAATAATCAACCGATCTTCATGAATGTTGGTATCTATGTATAATTTGTTCCAACTTGAGAGATAGGATACTTTTATATTTTGATTAATGACCTTAATATTTTATAATTACAAATTAAGTGATTGTCTATGTTGACTATTGTTATTAATTGTAAATTTCATCAGACTCGAACAGATGGCGCTCTAAATTAGTTTGTTGAAAGAAAACTATAAGAGTGACTATTGCAGATATCTCAAAGATATCGCCACGTTTTTATTCTAATACCTTTCTTTAAATATTTTTATATATTCAGGATCTCGGAAACGGCGTCAGCTATATCCGTGAAATTTAGTATGAAGGTAGTTTCGGGGACGATAAATCGATCTAGCTAGATTTTATTCATAGAAGCCTCTTTTATCTGAATTTTCAGGCAATGAAAAAATATATCTAGAATATAAAGGTAAATTTCACCGCCGCTGTCAAAACAAAATGGTCAGATGGAAATCGGCTGGTTCAAAAATCCGTCTAACCTCAGTTCGAATCCGATTGACAGTAAAAGAGATATATTTTATATTTTATTTTTTTGTGAAAAAATGCTAATTTTGTGAGGCAAACTCAACAATTTATTTTAATTTAAAAAATAATTTTGTTGTTATAATTATAAGAGAGATATCTTTTTTTAAATATTTTTTTTGATAAGAAATACTAATTTTGTAATGCAAACTTAGCAGTTTATTTTCATTTAAAAATGTTTTTTAAAGATCCAAGCTAGGCTCGGTCGTCCAGCTACTTTTGAATAATTCATCATATAATACATATTAACAAATGAAGAAAAACTTTGTAGCTACAGACGTCGGCAACAATTTTAACCGCTCTGAATATATGCGCAAAACATAAATTAAGGTATAAATACGGATTATGTTATATGTATAATATGGAGATAATGTAGGAATAAATAAATGACAACTTTAGTTTGAACTTGTAACTCTCCAAAACCACTAATTAAATTTTTACTCACTTTTTACAAGAGCGTTGTTTGTTTGTTTTTTCAAAATCGGCTCACTGAAGAAATAAAATACATGTTAATTTAAATATTTGCTTCATATATTTATTTATCTAGTTTTTGTTATTATTTTTTTAAATAAGAAAATTAGCGGCAGTATTATCGTCTTAGAGACATTTTTTTTTTTAACTTTTTTTTGGCAATCAACCGTTCAGATTATTACTGCCATTGTCACGTAGTCAATAATATTACAAGCGTAGAACGATCATTTCAACAACAAGCGTCGTGTGAATCAACATTCTAACAAGATGGTGGCTCCCTTGTTAGAACCTTCCATGGAGTTTTTGTGGCATCTCAGAATTGCATGCTCCGTGGTATTATTTTTCATTCACTTCACTTATGCATAATAAACTAACCATATTACATAAAACACCACCAACTTTATACAATATAGAGTCAAGTAACAAAAGATTATGAATAAATTATAAAATCCACTACATGACAGACTGAAATCCCGCCAAAAACTCCGTGACATATATTTTTTTTTTAACTTTCTTTTTGGCAATCAATCTTTCAGATTATTACTGCCATTGTCGAGTAATCAATAATATTACAAGCGTCGTACGATTATAACAATATCAAGCGTCGTGTCAATCAATATTCTAACAAGATGGTGGATCTCTTGTTAGAACCCTCCAGGGAGTTTTTGTGGCACCTCAGAATTTCATGCTCCGTGGTATTATTTTCCATTCACTTCACTTATGCACAATAAACTAACCATATTACATAAAACACCACCAACTTTACACAATATAGAGTCAAGAAACACAAGATTATGAATAAAATATAAAATCCACTACATGACAGACTGAAATCCCGCCAAAAAACTGGAAACATATTTACTACCTTTTTTTGGTTTCTTTTTTCACCATTTTAAGGAAAAGGCATCTAGACTATACAGCCAAATCAAACGTCATTTGATAATTACAAATTCTGGTGTATCGTGTGATAACATAATACATGACAGATTAAAATCCCAAACAAATCAACACATAAAAACCTTATGTTTACAATTAATACATTTACTTTTTTTTAGAGAAGTCAGTCATAATATATTTGGTCCTCAGTTATAAAATTTGATTGACACCGTTGCATCCTTTTTTCCTTTAAGATTGTAAATGCAAATGTGAGTTTGTTTGTTACTTGAACACTCAACCAATTATTATTATGAATACTTTGCATACACGTTACCAAAGGTATAAAAAGTTATAGGGTACCTTTTCTGTACTGTTTCTGTTTTCAGTACTGTTTCTGAGAGAAAGATCAAATATAATGATTACGTAGTACAAGACAGAGTCCTCTGACACGTCTGTCTGTCAGTTCGTGATAAACTGAAAAACTACTGATCATATTTTCATGTGGCTTTCAGCTGTAAATAAATTGATTAGTAAGGAAGATTTTCGTATTTAATTTGCCATAGCTTTTTTATTATTAGGGCGGAACAACGTCTGCAGGACCAGCTCGTAAATATATAATATGTTAACGCGTGGGATCTTGTGAACGTAAACTAGTTTGACATGTTGTTGTCGTGATCTTGTATATGAATAAATAATATACAAAATAAGTTCATTTTATTGACAGATATCACAAGTGTTCCGCTCTGAATACAGAAATAAATAGCCACATCAACTATAATTAGGAATATTTTTTCTAACCTACATTAATGCGAGCGTAGTCATGGGCAAAAACTAGTGCGATTATATATTGTTGTTTTTACTACAACGCTAAATACCCACATCATATTCATCATTTTATTTTTCTCTTATCAAAACTGTGTTTTCGCAGTTGAAACATAAAAACAGCCTCGGGATAAAAAATATATATTTTCACACAACATAGTCCCTACAAACCGTTTCCTACATTATTTTAAGAACGGCCACGAACACGAGGAAGGGCCACCAACGTCCGCACAGTTATCTAAATCGACCGGCAAATGTGGACATGAGCTTGGCAACTGGACGGATATTACAGGCAGTAAGGCGTCGTCGAGCCTTCGTCTATAATTTGTTCATCTCATTAAATCCAATTTGTCGTGACTTAGGAGACGTTACGCATTTTATACGCATACGTGCACTAGATAGATCATCATATATATTCATATTCTTTTAACATTTTATACTTGATCCCTCGTCTGATTTTTTTTAGAGCTAGACCTCAAAATGTTGGATCACGTTTTTAAATGTTTAGCCTTTTTTTCTTAATTAAAATCACAAAAAAAAAACTGCTGTGCTTCATAATAACCAGACAGTAGCTTCGGGAGTGTTCCCTTAGAATTATTAAAAAAGTAATTCTGAACTGTGGGATTAAAGATAAGAAAGTGAATCAAGATAGACGATGATCCGATAAGTTCAAGTATCCTGTTATACATTACCCTTGTTAAGCTTAAATAATATATTATTATGGACTACATTTGCCAACAAATAGACAGACAAATATTTTAAAAAATGTCAAATTCTTGATCAATATACATTTCATTGGCTCGAAGGACCAAAACTATGTTTACACCTTCTCAGGTAACATATGTTGGCTTAATTAAAATGAAAAATTGCTCGTCGTGTCGTGATATGCGTTTATTCTGTTTTACAATCCACCGTTAATTGTAACGATCTTATTGCTTTGTTCTCATTGGTTCGTTCGTGTAGATTCCACGTTCCGGGTATCGCCGTATTGATGTTGAGCGTGAACATCGACCACAGAGAAAAAAAACATTAATGTTCGCCAATAGTTACAAAATAAAAAAAATGACGGAAATTGGTTCAGAAATAGATGAGGGAGATGTTCTTAACCGTTTTTCCACTGCCTGTTTATATATAGATTGATGACACTAGAAATGACGAATTTGTACAAAACAACACTAAGCCATCTCAGGTTAAAAATAGCCTCCGTTTGAACAGACGCTTTTAAATTTACAATACACTTTTAGAATTTATTACCATTACCATTTTATTTTGCGTAGTTCTACCGTTTGATGCATTCAGTGCATCGGGAAAACAAAAGCAATCATTTATGGTAAATGGATTGGTTTGAACTCTTTCAGTGGCAATAACTCATCCGTGAAAACCAATCGGTACATTTTATGAAACGCTAAATTCATTGTAGGCTTGAATCACTCTGTGGAAAAAAACATTTTGGTCAGTAACAATTTTTTTTAATCGCGTCTTTTTGTTTATTTTAAGAAAGCATTAGCATACCGTAAAGGTGTTCTTTATTGATATCTTGCCTCTAGACGGCGCTATAGTTCATTAATTACGACAACGTTCAATCGATCGAAATAAAAATGTTATGTGTAGATATTTAAACATATGTTCATTAATTTTTGAAGTGAAAATTTATTTAGGCGTGTGCACAGTTAAGATATAAACTTATAATTTCGGGACATTACATGCTAGTAAGTGTGACCTATCGTATTACACTTATGTATACATACAACAAGAAAATGAAACAAAAATATTCATTAAGATCTCGAATTTTTGTAATGATACATTCTATGAAAGTTGCTGCAAGATTGTTCTATATAGCATCATGCATTTGGATACATTGCATACACTGTAATTTACACAAACGAAATAGTAACTGCAGTGCTACCACACCGACATGATGTATGCTACATATTCAATTATTACGTAAGATATACACTCAATGCTCAAATTAATTAAGTATTTGAGCAACCCTAACGAATATGAAGATTGATCTTAACTACTACTCTACTACACTCAATTACTAGTTAGAACTAGTATAAGACAAATTAAATGACCGACATGACTTTTTAATACTAAAGTGAACACAAATTAACCATCCAATGTTTAGGCTCAGTAAAGCCAATAAAAGTTTTTCCACGCAATAGTGTTTGATTGAACTAATATGAATCTCAAAACCAAATGTCCATAATAAACAATATAGGTAAATTAATAAATAACCCAAACAAATTTTAATCCCCTGTATTTGAGATGCACCAGCGGTGGAATTTAATTTCGTTCCTAGATACAACATTCCGCTCAGATACGTGTAATAACAGTTACCTTTTGTGTGGTTGCTTTGCGATTTATACAGAGTAAATGTAAGTAGAATTTATAAAACGTTAGTAAATAACATAGTATTTTGTACAGCGTTCATTCAAATAGCCTATTTTGAAATCTTTATACTTTTTACTTAGTTTCTCGTTATCTAAAAGGCAAATCACAAACTTAAGATCAATCTTATGCAGAATGACTGCACTGAACCCGATGGAATTTTACGCTTATATAAATTCGGTAACTGATTTTTATCTATTTATACCTTTAATAAGGACGAAGCTCTAGCCGTTATTTTATATACTGTTAAGGCCTTCAATCGAGACTGGCACAATGCACTTCTCTTGAAGCTGATTTCGTATGAACTCCCCGAGAAAATATGTACGTAATTAGGTGTCCAGTTTTTTCACGGTTCGGAGGATAAAAGTAGTCGTTGATGGAGCATGCTCGGTTCTCAGGTTTGTGAGTGCTGGTATCCTGTTTCCACTATGTGGTATACTGTCCCCAACCTTATTTCTTTTGCATATCAATGATATGTTGCAAATCTGTAATATTCATTGCTATGCACATGATAATACTGTGGATTTCTCTTATATTAGTTGTGCAGGTGTTCTTTGGGAACATATTTATGGGAGCCGTAATAGACTTGTATCTGAAATAGAGACCTCACTGGAATGTGTTTTGGATAGGGAAAGACTAAATCTGGTCCATTTTAACTCCATCAAAAGGTAGGTCTGTACCTCCACCGCAAAAAGACCCTTTTTGATGCAGTTTCTATCTTTCAGTTCTCTTAGTCGCCAAGCGTAATATCAGTATCCTAGGTGTCGATATATCAAGTGACGTTCAGTTTAGTGGTAATTTGAAAGGCAGAGCAAAAGTGGCCTCAAAAAAATTAGGTGTTCTTAACAGAGCAGCACGCTATTTCATATCAGGTCAGGCAGCGTATCCGGACCAGTACAATTTATCATCATTTAAGAAACTCGCCTACTCCTTTCTCAAGGGACGGCAACGCATCTGCGATTCTCTTCGTGTCATAGGTGTCCATGAGCGGCGGGAATTACTTACCATTAGGTGACCAGCATGTAACGAGCATTGGTTTAAAAAAATACTAGCTTCTGCACGCGACTTCGTCCGCGTAGAATGCTTACTTTGGGCTAACCACAAAAAAAAACGATTTTGAAACAATTTCCGCTCCTATTGGTCTTAACTTGATGATATATTGCCTCCCTTTTTGAAAAATAAGCTATCTAACACTGAAAGAATTTCAAATTGGACCAGCAAAAAGTTCCTGAGGTTAACGCATTTGTAGGAACTCCATTTGCATGTTTACGTGCTAGTAACCTTTTTACTGCGACTCTCTCACTACGTGTTATAAAATATATATTACAAAATGTCAAATGGAAGGTCTTCTGTTTTTGCATTGTCATGAGCTACGAATCTGTCATTGCTAATATATATTGTGAGTGTATAATTATTAAATGTTTTCCTAAACATTCAATCAAACAAACTCTTCAGTTTAATAATATTAGTTCAGAAGTATAGATCGCTACTAAATCGTGGGCGGGTGATTCTACCCAAAAATGACCTTTAACTATAAGTTCTGAAATAATCCACCGGTAAAAGGACATGTTAGCTTATATGCGAATACATTAGGAGACATTTTTAATTCAATAGAAAATGTTTACGGGTGGATTAACTTGAATGGTTTATCAAAGAGACGTTTAAAAACCCTTTATTTTTTATATTCGTTTTTGATTTATGCCAAATTTGTGCCTACATTTGTTAAAATCTTTTTTTATTCGCAATTTAACACGGCAGTAACAATTTTGTTTGCTACAGTGAATTGAAATGAATTTTAACGTAGTTTTAAGATATATATCATATATATACCTATGTATATATATGAATATATGTTATATATACATGTAATGTATATTCATATATATATACTAATAAGTGTATAGCTTCACCTGTATATATATTTCAGAATTTTGTGATAAATTATTATTGTAGAACATGGTCACGAATTTGCCACAAAAAAGATGTCTATATAGAGATGTACCTATATACAATCCTGATCCTGATCCTACGTATACAAAAAGCGTTCTCGTTACTCAATGATTATCAATACAATAAATATAGTAAAAGAATAATTATGTGATCTTGATTATCCTTTTTATCTAACTTGTATAGGTCAAAAATCTAAATTAATGCGAGTGAAGTTGCGTATAATAGTTAAGACATAACAAGCTCTATTTTAAAATAAAACCATTAAGTTATGCTTAAGATTGATATGGTTATAAATAATTGCATTACGTCTGACGTTTCTAAAATGTAATACGTATTCATCATCACCATCATTACCCTTATCCCACCTAAGTATGGTCGGCATAACATGTTTTCTTTTTCCATTCTCTCCTATCAGATGTCATCTCAGTATTCACACCATTTACGGACATATCATTTTTCACACAGTCCATCCATACCTTTTTCGGTCTTCCTCTACTCGTATATCCGCCCACTATCATACTCAACACTTTTCTAGTTACATGGTTTTCATCTCTCCTCATGACATGCCCATATCATGCTAACCTATTACTCCTCAGCTTCTCTGTCTCTGGTGCTATTTTTGAACTGCCTCTGATATACTCATTCTTAATCTTATCCATTCTAGTTACACCACGCATCCACCTTGACAATCGCAACTCTGCCACATGTAATTTTCTCTCATCCGTCTAAAATATAATACGTATTATGTAACTTTATTCAAAAATTCAGAGTATACAGTGAAATTGGGTCAGCATATTATTCTGTCTACAAAATAATATGTTAAGGTAATCTCGTCACCAACGCAGAGAATATACTTAGCGATTCTTTGTTCAAATACGTCTTCTATTTGTATAATAAACGAAACATTCGACGCAGTAGATAAATGGAGACTTCTTTAGAAATGTTTGTTTTTCACGGTTCGTGAATGGGAAACATTGAGAAAATTCTTAAAAATATTTTTAATTGAATTTTGTATTTTTTTTATACATTTTTCTGTGTGTTCAGGCATACATTGGTCGGATAGTAGGCGAAATTATATTTTGACGGTGGCAGGGCCACGTTGAAGCTATTATTGGTTTTAGCATGAATGGGTCGACTCCACCGGGTTAGTACCACCCTCTCACAGAAAACCGACGTGAAGTAACAGTGATTGCATTTTTGCGTCTTGTTCGGTCAGTGAGAGCGTTGGAGTCCCACCGCCCCTCTCCTCCCCACTTCCCTCAGTACTTCCCCAAGCACAGGCTGGCAACTCACTTGCGATACTAGCAGTGTCTATAGATAGCGGTGATCAGACCCACTTGTTAGTTTGCCTCCCGTAGGCCCATTTCTCATTCTCTTCCCTCCCCTTTTCTCTCCCCCTTCTCTCTCCTCTCTCCATCGCCCATATCCCCATTCTCCCAAAACAGGTTGGCAACGCATTTGCGACTCCCTTGGTGTTGTTAGTGTCTATGGACGGCGGTGATCGCTTAACATCAGGTGACCCGCCTGTTCGTTTGCCTCCTATATGATATAAAAAAGATATGATATATAGGTTAAAATCTTGGATGATCGTCACTTTCCCGTCATTCAGACTTGCAACCGGCATGGTACAATAATCGGTGCTGTCTTGAAACCTTTGTTGGATTATCTGTGATATGCAGTATAGGAAGAAAGTTAATTCTGTGAAGTCCTACAAAGACGGCGGTGAAAATTACAAGGTAAAAGACACTTCACCCAGATTATAGAGGAATACATTTCACATTAATTTTATGGAGTATCTCCTTCCAATCAACTTTAAAGTCTATTCCACTGCACTAGATACCCCGGGATGTGTGGATGTTGGGGTTGATACATTATACGTTGTTGGTTTTAAAGTTTCAACCAAAATTTCTCTTGATTTTGATTGGCGATTGGTTCTAAAATGGTAAAGACACTAAACTTACTGGGTAGATTGGCTCTCAAGTACATTTGCCGGAACATATAGGTTTTTAGTGGTAGATTTTCAATTTGAGGATAAGTTAACCACTAAACCATCACCGCTTCAAAGCTATAAGGAATAAATTAAAAATAAATATATATGTCCAAAACAAATTTATATAGTCATCATTGGACAGCTAACTGGAAATTAAAACACATGAACTATGACATAATTCATCTATGAGATATCTATGACATAGCACTCAGATATAAAATCAGATCTACAAGAATTCTTAGACAGAACATAGTTACATGAAATATCTATAGGCGAGGGTAAAACTGATTTTCAGCTTGGCGAGACGTGGCGACACAAAACACGAACTTTGCGCTAGTAACGAAATACTCAAAAACATATGCAACCCTATCTAAAACATAAGATTCAAATTATTTTGTGGGCCACTCGTTCTACTATTGTTACGTGGCACACGCTGACGATTTAACGCCCTTTGATAAATGCCGCCAAACACACCGCTCCTTCGCTTAGCTGAATTTACAATGTGATGTACAAAACAGTGACTAACAAATTCATTTGAATGAGTTTAATTACTACATACTTTTCTCTTGTACTTACATAGCGTCGTCAATAAAATTACAATAACTTTTGATAGACCGAACCAATTTTAATGAAACAAAGACAAAGTGTTATCCGAAAATACGCTTTACGATTTTATTGAAGAGGTTTTGTCATAAACGCGGTATTTTAGCAGTGATGCTTGTCCAAGCAATCAGACACACAGACAGATATTTAAAAAATCATTGAAATATATTTTATTAGTTATTGCTAGACACCTGCAATTTTTTATTATAAAAATCTAAATAGTACAGAAATGTTATAATTATATCTAATCCTTTAAACTAGAAATTCTTGTATATTTTTATGTTTGTATATATTCAGGATCTCGGAAACGGCGTCATCTATTCCCGTGAATCTTTATATGTAGGTAGTTTCGGGGACGATAAATCTATCTAGCTATTTATGCATAAAATACCTTTTTTAACTGAGTTTTCAGGCAATGAAAAAATACGGCTAGAATATAAAGGTAAATTTCGCCGGCACTGTCAAAACAGAAATAGCTCAAGATGGAAATCGTTTGCTTCGAAAATCCATGTAAACCCAATTCAAATCCGAGTGACAGCAGAAGAGATATATTTTTAATTTTTTTTTTGGAAAAAAATGTTAATTTTATGAGGCAAACCTAACAGTTTATTTTTAAAATGTTTTAAAGAACCGAGCTAGGCTCGGTCGTCCAGGTATTTCTAATTATATGTACCTATAGATAGATTAGATATCAATATTTTATAATTTTTTTAAGGTTTTACTTCTACCGTGTGTGAATTGCCTATTTTATTTATTTTTGTTTGTAACTACTTTAAGAAATGTATTCTCTTTTAATACGTGTATGTATATTTTATAAATGTACACAATGTAAGTAAAGTTAGATGGAACGGTTACTTCGATTCAACTAACGTAATTACATACACTCCAACAGCCCAAGTCGAGTTTTCAGTTGAAGTAAGTTTAGTCTCATACGTTAGTTGCTATTCCGGATGACTGCCCCACGCGCTCGGCTCGGCATAAAGCCCTTGAAATTGGTTAGGAAATGCAGACCAATTAATTAATGCCAAATTAATGAAAATAAAATACTAATTTTTCGAATTATTTAAACGCAATATGAATTGTTAAAGAAAAGTTAATAACTTAAAGTAAGAATTTTCTTCACAATGTCTGCATATTTATCTAATACTGTTGAAGGTGTCCACTACAAAATGTAGACAGCGCCTGTGAGACTGCGTTTAAAATTAGTTAAACTCTAAGTTAAGATTGACTTTTAACAGGATTTATTAAAAGTAGGTTCCTTGACTCCGTTGTGTGTTTTATGTTGATGATTTTGTTTTTAATTGCACTATCGTGGTTTATGTTCTTTTATTGTATATTGTTTTTATTTTAGTTTTATTTTACATGTATTTTACCGTTTTCTCTAATTATCTTTTGTACATATATATACGTTTGGGAAGTTTTTTTGGATGTTTGCGTGGAATTTAATTTACAAATGACAGTGCTTTGATAAGGCCACAGACATAAAAGAGTATTCAAATTCAACATCGGTGAATAAAATGTGGTTGACGCTTAGTAAACGGCTTTATTTCCCGTGACACAGCTTATGATTAGAGAAACATATAATTAGATGTCAGTCGTGCCTCATAATTTTTGTCAAAAGAAAATACAGACAACAAAACCTACACATGAAGATAATTTTTGAAATCCTTATCATGGTCGAATTTCGGCCATTGGATGACCACTAATAATATGATATTTTTATTCTTCATCCAAAAGCATAATTTCAAAGCAATAAAATTGACAAAAAATTTCAATAAAATAATAGACATTAACCCATATATATGGGACTTTTTGGCGGGATCTTGGAATGCCATGTAGTGGTCGTTATATTTTATCCACAATCTTGTGTTATTTGGCTCTATATTGTGTATGGTGGTGCTTTACGTAATATAGTTTGGTTATCGGAAATATGACCACGAAGCATGGATTCTGTCTGACTTGCCACAAAAACTCCCAGAAAAGTTCCAACAAAATGGCCACCATCTTGTTAGTTCATTGAAATTATATGAAGAAACTTATAATATCGTTACTCACTTGACAATGGCAGTAATAGTTTACTAGAAGACTGGTTGCCAAAATTAAAATAGAAGAAGAAGATGACCATATATATATGAAAGTAAGTGGGAGTAAGAGTAAAATACTTAAAAGGGATGTCAACTTATATTTAATCAGATATCAAATCCAAAGTGTTTTAGACGGGATCTTGGAATGTCATGTAGTGGACTATAAGTATGTTTAGTCATAATTTTGTGTTATTTGGCTGTATATATATATATTATGCGTACGGCTAAGGAGTGGAATTCACTCCCGGCGTCTGTCTTCCCGTCATCTTATAACTTAGGAGTGTTCAAGAGTAAAGGGAACAGGCATCTAGCGGGTAAGCGCGATAAATCGTCGGCCTCATCGTCACTTACCATCAGGTGAGATTGTGGACAAGCCCGTACTTGTTGTACATAAAAAAAAAATATATTATGTAATATTGGTGGTGTTTTGCGTGATATAGTTTGATTATTGTGCACTAGTAAAGTGAATTGGATATAATACCGTTGTATTATTTTCATGGAGTTTGGATCCTGACTTGCTACAAAAATTCCCTGGAAAGTTCTAACAAGACGGCACAGTCACAGCGGCAAACGGAACGGTCTTGTCAGTTCATTGAAATGATTGCAATAAACTCGTTATATCATTACATTACCTACTCGAAAATGGCAGTAATTAATTATTAGATTTGTTGCAAAAAAAAAAATCTAAATATACAAGTATTTAGTAATACATTATATGTATATGAGTTAAGATAAAATTCAAAATTCATCAAACATTACAATTTTCAACTAGGGTTGTAAGATGCCCACGCCTAGAACTTAAATACAGTTTGATCGTTTCGGTAATAAAGGGAATTAACAAGATGATATATACTACTCGTTTCTCCGCAATGGTAGCCCTATATTTTCCGGAAGGGCGGCAGATGTTGGCACCATAAAATTTCTACCCAGCGGCCACTTTAATTACATTGGTATGGTAACTTTTATAAAACTCAATATCTGTTTAAAACATAAAAGTATATTACAAAGGTCAAGCCTGGTTTACGACAATGTCCCGGCGTAGATTGAAAATTTCCAGTTTCAATTGGAGCGAAATTAATTTCAGACGTTCGTAATAAGAATTGTTCAAAACATAATAATTTTGAACGTTTTCAGTAACGGTAAAATTATCAACGTTTGAGAAGATCATTTGAATTTGAAGTAAGTTTCTACTTTATAAAAACTTTTTTTTTTGTTGCTTGTCTTGTTTGTTATTTGCTTTTAAGGAAAAAACGGTGTTTTTGCCTTTGTTTTTTTTTTTTTTTTACTCCGGCCGTTAGAGATGTTTCCATGAAAGAAATTTATATGTCAAATGACTGTTTAAAGTTTAACAACCTTCAATCCTTTGATAGTTCCTGGTCACATATAAAATAATAATATCAAAATAAATACTAATAAACAACCAAGAAAACCTAAGTTAAAGTTTGTTCTAAGACTTTGGAAAGTATAAGAATGATACTTTTAAACGTAAAAAAATCACACCTAGATTCAATGAACAACATTAAAGGGGCGCTTCCAAGGTTATTCATTACGTAACTGCTTATCATCAGAAACCCTCACGGTCGAACAAAGGAAAGCGGGTTGCGGGTCGGAGTGGGGACGCAGGCGGGGCTGCGAAACACGGTGTGATTCGAAAATGTTCCTTATTATGACACCAGTTCGTTGTTGGGTAAATTATCATTTGTTGAGTGTATATCAGTTTTGATTTTCTACGGATAATTTGGTTAAATTTTAAACACCTATTTTTTACATTGATTTAGAATGAGAATCGACTAATTATTATACGGTAAAAATATTGCTGGCGACTAACCGGGCCAACTCTGACTAATTCGGGCTATATTTGTATAAAAATAATGAATGTATTGTAAGCGAATAACTTCAGTAAGGCTTCACAATTTTCCTAATTATTATGACAAAGTTCATATGAAAGAAAGTGTTTGAAAAATCGTAGAAAATTAGAGCGATCAAAAAATTTGACGCGGACTATACTGGTTATTTCGCTTTGTCGAATGCCCTGATTTGGATTAATAAAAGCATTGGTGCTCCAAAGGCAACGAACAAGTGTTTCTATCGAGTTCTAGACATCTCTGACTTACCGCTTTTCTATTGTTAAGATATTATTGCCACCTGATATGAATAACATCATAACTCGTTTAGCTATGGTTGTACAAATTATTGGAGTTAAATGCTAAAACCTACAAAGTTTAATAACATATAAAATAACTAATTTTCTAATTTAGAACTACCAGGCCCGCCAAAGGTTTTCCCGCTCTGATAATAAAAAAAACCTAGATAAATTATATACCTTTAAATACTAAACCTTTCTAGTAAGTCACTCTATTTACTGGTGAAAACCTCATAGACATCCTTTCAGTAGTTTTTGTGTTTATTGTAAAAGATATAGGTATACAACTCAGAAAAACTGCAGGGTTTTGGAAATAATAACAGATTTATTGCTCACTAGCCTCTGCCCGCGACTTCGTTCGCGTGAAATAATTACTTAGGGCTAATGCTAACCCACAGCGGAAGCTCTCAAGAGGAAAAATCCCGATTTTGAAACATTCTTCATTGGTGTTCCGCTTCTATTGGTTTTAGCGTGATGATATATAGCGTATATCTATCCTCGATAAATGAGCTATATAATACTGTATACATTTTTCAACTCGGACCAGTAGTTCTGAGATTGCCCCTACAACGTCACAAACGTACAAACGTTACCTATTTATATTAGTATAGATTAATACAACTAGTCTTAGCAACAACTTTTACATGTCAATGTTTTTGAATTAATCTAAAAAACAAAAGCTACTGCCGTCCGTTAAAGAAAAAAGATATTCAAACTCGTCTCATCTCTTACTGGCGACACCGTGTTGTTATTAATTATACGAAAATTTTACGAACAAAAATTATACGAAAAGTCATTTCATAGATTAAACAATGCTTACAGTTGCGAATAGACATACAGACATACGTGACAGAAAACTTTGTTTTATAATATGTAATGAGGATGTCATTCGTTTAAAAATTAAACTATTGGTCCTAAAAAAAGTGTCTGTGTACTTATGTGCACGCGTTAGAAGTTATAATTCTTTGGCTTAACAAAATAAAAATCTATTCAAAAAATTTATCTTTAGTCATATTCTACGTTTGTAGAAAAAACGACACTAACAATAGAAAAAAGGTATTTAATATATTAAAAGTCTTAATACAAAGAAATACAAACAACAAATACAAAGAAACAAAATGTTGACTATAGCTAACTTCAGGGTGTCGGTTTTTCGTAATGGTGTGCGCGCGCATTGTAATAAGTTCAAGGTGTCGGTTTTTCGTAACGGCGTGCGCGCGTATCGTAATAACTCCAGAGTGTCGGTTTTTCGTAACGGCGTGTGTGCGGATTGTAATAACTTCAGGGTGTCGGTTTTTCGTAAAGGTGTGCGCGCGCATCGTAAGAACTTCAGGATGTCGGTGTTTCGTAATGGTGCGCGCGCGTATCGTAATAACTTTAAGATGTCGGTTTTCTCGTAACGATGTGCGCGCGTATCGTAATAACTTCAGGGTGTCGGTTTTTCGTGACGGTGTGCGCACGTATCGTAATAACTTCAGGGTATTGGTTTTCCGTGACGCACACCGTACGCATCGTAAAAATTTACTCTCATCATTTTTCCCTAATGTGCTAAAAGAAGTATAACTTCTTCTTTTCTTTGAACGAGAATCTTCTGTTTATGTTTAGTTTTTTGTACTTTATTATAACTAAAGTTTCTAGTTGGTGATGTCAGGTATCGGCTCGGTCGTCTTCTAAAAATAAGACATTTGTATTGTGGACTTCAAATTATGTCGATAATTGATGAGTGAAGTATTGATAGAGAAATAAAATTATAATAAATTAATTGTGATTAAAATTTTCAACAGAATTCGAACATAATGTTGTGATTGTTCAAAATAAAATATTCATAAGCAATCAGCGCAGGCCTCGGTGCTACCGCATTGAAAAACAATATATTGTTTTATTTTAAATTCCATTTTTCCAGTACCGTTTACTCGATTGGTTTGTGTTAATAAAATAAACATGACCAGTGTGATTGTTTGAAAACCAATAAAAACGTGAATACAGTAGCTTTTAGTTTCAGTTACTTACTGGCAACATTATAATCTCTGTTTTTTTTTTTGGTAACCATTCTTTTAGTAGGTTATTACTATCTTTTTCGAAATATTACAAGTTTCTTGAGATTATTTCAATGAATTAACAAGATGGTGGCCCTCGTGGTGGTTTGATAACTACAGGGTCGTTATACAACGCGCCTCGTGAGCGTAATTGGTGTAGTCCGGTGAAGCTGTAAAGGCGTTGCAAGGCCAATAGCATAGTCAGTTCGAAAAAAGAGAGCGCAATACGCTCTGACGTGCTTCACTAGCATGTAGGGATGAGCGATATTAGAAAAAGATCGATGTCAACATCGATTCAATGGTATTAATGTACGATAAACATCGATGTTTTTACCAGCTATTAAAATTGTCCGTAAAAACAGAGGTCAGCGAGGAAAAAACTAATCGTACGGCTTACAAATTTGATAATTTTCTAATCTTTAGTTAGTACACGCAACGTTCTCATAACGTTGATGTTATCGATATCAAAACATCGATGTGTCGATATTACCGACATCAAAACATCGATGTCAAAACAAGGATGTTTTTTAGCTAAACATCGATGTCTCTTCAACATCGATGAATATCGATCATCACTACTAGCATGTCATGACCTGAAATACCGCTCAACGTTACTAGAGATGTTTTCACTATACAAATTATATGAACTTTATATTAACCTGGTCGTATAACAAACAAGTTGATGAATGTAGAACACGAGCAGAGACAATCATTTATCCTTGTATATACATAATTTAAGTAGATAATACACGCGCGGAGACTGCCTATTTAAATCCTGTCATACAAGACTATAGCTGGGACAGAATGATGTACTCGGAGCCGTGAAATATTTAAAACATAATTTATATTTCATTATTCATTGATGAAAGTCTACCATTTAGCCACTTAAAGTAATCTCCTCGCCAAATTTAATGACCACTATCAGGATAGTTGCATAGAAACAGGTATAAATTCGGCGGACGTTGTCCCGCTATGATAATAAAAAAAAACCTTGACAAATTATATACTTAAACCTTCCCGATGAATCACTGTGTACTGGTGAAAACCGCATGAAAATCCGTTCAGTAGATTTTGAGTTTATCGGACAGACAGACAAACGTAGCAGAGGACTTATTTATTTATTATATATTTAATTAAATATTTATATATCATAGGAGTAAGACGAACAGGCGGGTCTCCTCATGTTAAGTGATCACCGCCGACCATAGATACTAGCAACACCAGGGGCGTTGTCTGCTTGTGTTTGGGGCGGCGAGGGGAGTGGGAAGGGGGAGGGGAGAGGAAGTGAATCTTCGGCATTCTCATTGACTGAACAAAATGCAACAATACATGCATTTTTTTCTGTTTTCACCGTTTTTACGTCGGTTTTTTGCGAGATGTAATGATGAATACCATACGATCGAGATAGCTTAATGATAAATAAACAACAATTTAAGATTCCTATAAATAATATTTTAACTTTTTTTATATGAAACTCTTAACAATATTGGGCACAAGCCCCAACTATATTTCCAGCGGCCAAAAATATGGTACGTACCATATTTAATTAAAACGTTCGAATAAAAATAGGTCCAATTAAGAAACGTCGAGTCAAGGTGAGGTTCGGTTTATTTTAAGTTTTATTGCCCACGCCTTAAATGCAGTACACTTATAATGTTTCACTAATTAATAACCATTTACTTGATTACTATGATTGATGAGGGTCACAAAGACTCGTCGTTGCTTCAATATACTCAGCATATTAAAACAAATATATGTCAAACGTAACCGTCTATGTTTATTACTTAAATATATTAGTTCTGGTCGCTCATATATATTAATAACTAGCTGTTACCCACGGCTTCGCACGTGTTTTTAAAATCTATTAAATAAATGTAAAATTATGATTAGATGCGTAAATTACAGAAATACTCTCTCAAAAATATTTGTAAGTACGACACGCACATCATATACTGTAACAGGTAACATTTATCTTACATATGTGAATACTAACAGTGTGTCGAATGGGATGGGATTTATCATCAGCTACATACCTTAAACTTAACTACCATATACCATCCTCAATGCTCAGTTACAGTATATTAGAAAGCATTAAAAATATTATGCTATACATTATCGAACATGTTTTAAATGTTTTATTATATAGATATAAATGCCCATATTGTCGATATGATTAGGTTATTGATATACGTTGCTATAATTTAAATCACAAATAAAAATTTGACTTTCAATTATATTTATTCTTGGAGTCCAGGACAGCGCACGTCTCACGCGCATGTTTACAGTGAACAACATATTTTGAACCAATTCTACACAGACGGATGCACGGGTAACAGTTCATCACTACATAGTGTAAAACAAAGTCCTCTGCCACGTCTCTCTATATGTCTGTTCGCGATAAGATCAAAAACTACAGAACACATCTTCATGCCGTTTTCACCAATATATAAAATGATTCTTGAGCAAGGTGCAGGTATAGTTTGTCTTATTGTTAGGGCGGGCAACGTCTGCTGAACCCGCTAGCTTAAAATAAAACGGCTTATTAATTAGTTATTTTTCCGTAAAATTCCCGTTCAAATATTACTTGTAGTCCGATGAAGCTGTTAAGACCTTGCTAGGTCAATAGCGTAATCATTTCTAAGAAAAAAAAAACGTTCAAATAGGTCTAGCCGTTTTGGAGATTACTCGGAACAAATAAACAAACAGACATATCGACAGAATAAAAAAAAATGTTGATATTTGTAGCACTATATGTATTCACCAAAAAGTATTTATTTTAATATTACATACACACACTTTATTCTTATAATACGTAATATATCACAAATCAAAAATTGGGAACAAAACTAACGTACAATAAACTATTTGATTGAAGAAGGCGTTATTTTGCGGCAAACCACCTATTTGGTTTATTAGTACAATAAACTTTTTGAGGAGTTTTTGGCGGGATTTCAGTCTGTCATGCAGTGGATTTTATATTATATTCATAATCTTGTGTTACTTGACTCTATATTATGTTAAATTGGCGGCGTTTTGTATAATATGGTTCATTTATTGTGCATAAGTGAAATGAATGAAAAATAATACCACGACGCATGAATTCTGTGGTCTAGAAAATTAAGAAGATAAAAATTTACGATATATTATATAGAGGATTTGGCGCTTATACCTTTTCATTAACTTGGACAAAAAAGAAAACTGTCGAAAGAATACGTAATAACTACCTATATTAACAACTTCAGAATTGGTAGTATGGATCAATTCCTTCGCCAGTCTTATTGGACGAATATTATTACTACTAAACTTTTTGAGTAGGAACACAAAATAAACCATGAAAATATTTGCGTTAGAATGTTATCGCTTTACCATGGTAGCGCATATAATACTGACAATACGCAGCGGAAGCTTCCAAAATAGCCCGATTTTGAGACATTCTTCATTAGTGCTCAACTCCTGTTGGTTTTAACGTGATGATATGAAGCCTATAGCCATCCTCGATAAATGAGTTATCTAACACTAAAAGAAACTTTCAAATCGGACCGGTAGTTCTTGAGATTAGCGCGTTCAATTAAACAAACAAACTCTTCAGCTTTATATATTAGTATACATTAATTTACATTACATAAGTAAAAAAGAAAGAGCTAAATAACCCAAGCGTGACAAATAAATAAACAAAGTCACATTCGTCCTAATTTTGCTTTACTTTTGCATTTTTTTTTTTGACATAGCAAGCAAACGGACAGGTATGTCGCCTGATGTTAAGTGATTACCATCGTTCATAGACACTTGCAACAGCAGATGAGTCGCAAATGCATTGCCAGCTTGTGTTTGGGGGACGAGGGAATAAGGAAGGGGAGAAGGAGGAGGAGGAGAAATGTCTTCCTGCACTCTCACTGACCGAATGAGACGCAACAATGCAAGCACTGTTACTTCACGTCAGTTTTCTATGAGACGGTGGTACTACTCCGGACAAGCCGGACAATGCTGAAACCAGTAATAGCTTCAGCGTGGCTCTACCACATACAAAATTTTGCTTGATCTATTTTAATAGTCGAAGAGACTGTTTTCCTGTTTGGAAAGTATTGCACTAATTTTTGGAAAACCTGAAGTCTGGTAAAGTCCAATTTAAAAAAAAACTTGAAGCAGTCATAAGGACTGCCGTCAGAAGTGAAGACTCAAAACAATGAAGTAAGCGTCTTCTTTTTTTTATACTACGTCGGTAGCAAACAAGCATGTGGGCCGTCTAGTGTAAAGCGGTTACCGCAGCCTATGGACTCTTGTAAAATCAGAGGTGTCACATGCGCGTTGCCGACCCCTAAATAACCCATTTTTTCCCCTTCAAGTACTCTTTTGAAGTTTGAAATTAATTATAGTGTGAATTATAACATTTAAATTTCATAACTTCTTTATTCAAATTATTAATATTTGTCTATTTTTGACATCTATTGGCGTCTAGAGCAATAATTATGTATATTGTTATAAAATATATTAATCAATCAAACATATAACAGGTAGCAATTTCTGAATATAAATTATCCATATCAGATATACAGAGGCTGCTATACTATGTGTCTCTAGTACAAACCACGTAAGTACATTACGTTTGGTCATGCTTATTAGTATGTCATGGCGCTAAATTATAAATTTATCCTCTGTCAAAAAAATACCGTTCAACGCGCCTAAATAAGTATTCATTTCAAAAATATTTTTTTACGTTTTATAATTTGTATATAAGAAATATAACTTTAAAAAAAATTATGGTAAGAGCAAAGTAGTTACCATACAAACTGCTAATCAGAATACGATAGGTTACGTGAAAACGAACCAATAGTGCGTGTCGACTGTACGGTAGTGATAAGTATAACTAATTTGTAAATAAAATAATTATTATCCTAGTAAAGGGTTACTTCAAAATATTCGTATTTAATGTCTTATTTTCATAACGGGACAAAGGTCCTTCAAAAGTGTTTAGTATTAAATTTTGTCACCGCAGTTACGCAAAACCACTGGGGATTTGAGATACACTAACTAATATGTTTTTGCGACATCTATTTATTATCTGTTTCAAGTCACAGGAGCTAGCGTGATATTTTGTGTATTAAAATATTATTTTTCCACAATCCATTAAAGGTTATAAAATCCTAATTATAATTAATTCCCTATCATCCAAAACCATGGGCATTATCTATACTTATATCATTATTATTATGGAGAAATATTTTTTTTAATAAAGCTTCTTAGGGCTTTCAAATTTTAATTCGCACCCTTTTTGTGTGAAACACTGCGTCGGGTGAAGCGTTAATAACACTGGTTCTCGTCCGACCATCGAAGTTAAGAAACGTCGAGCGCGGTTATTATTTGGATAGGTGACCTCCTGGGAACACTGCGTGGTGTTGACTTTTTGTTGTATTTGTTTATTTAAAAGGTTTCCTTGTAATACAATTCATTTCTATCATGTGTCTTTACGACACACCCTATTTTATTTAAACGTAATCTTCGGAACTACTGATTCGATTTAGAAATTTTTTTCACTGAGTGTTACAAGATATATCTTATTTTAATTATATTTGGGACTGTAATTAACGTGAACGAAAGTTGTAGTACTTTGCACTTCTGCCTGGGATTGAGTGACTACTACCACGTCTAAACGTATTTTACTCTGTCACGGAGCACCATCAGATCGACCGACCTAACGACCTACTCACCCGTTCGCAACGGAAGAGTCAACATCAGTACCGTGACAGAGTGAAATGCGTTTAGACGTGGTAGTGGTCAATCAATCTCAGGCCGAAGTGCAAAGTAGCGTCCACTATAATATTTAATGATGGATTTCTGCAAAGTAACGCCTTCATCAATCAAATACCTTGCACACTATCATCATTTACATCAGATGAAGTAGTTTTTAAAATCTTTTTAATCCTATTTAATTGGGTCTATTTGGCACCCTTATGCTAGTTTCCATTTCGGCTTTTACTCTCATCATTAAGACCGGTTATGCTATTAGTGTTTTTTTTAGCTAACAGAAGTTTTAATTTACAAGAAAACAATCCACTCGCGAGTTCTTTACTTTCATTCCGCATAGATCAATTACTGTTTGTTGGAGAAAATAAATTATGTTCAACCAAAATTCGCTTCTGTATTTCGTGGATGATGTAATGGTAGCAATATTTCGCTACGCTTTCGTATGCCCTTGGTAAATTATATTTATAGTATTTAACATTTGTACATTCAGGTAATTAATTGACCTCTATTAGTATATCTGTTTCTTTACCCTTAGCATGCTCTTACAGCGCGGTTGTTTCACTTGATATATGATAGTTGCGATTTAGTCAGCAAAATTATCATTTCCTAATAAACCAAGCGAGTTGTTAAGATGAAGTGAAAGTTAATCAGTTTATAATGTCAGTGACCCAAATTTTCTCAAAAGTGGTTAGATCGGAATCAGCATCTTACTACCCCTCACCGTTGCTATCTGCGACCATCTGAAGTAGACTTGGGGGTTTGAAAATGGGCCGATTTTCTGTTAATTTGAAGAATACATATCACCTTAATATCTACGATATAACATTCTATCCCTGATGGATAACAGGCAATTTAGTCTTGGTCTAGAAATAAGAAAATTTCTGAAATATGACTTCTTTGAGCACGGTGTGAATTGATTGTTATGAATCGAAAATGTATAACAAAGAGATAGCTATAAACGTATATAAATGTTTTAAGCCGTGCACCCTTGAACCAGTTGTCAAATAAAATCGGCTGATTGCCTTAAGCGCTCGCCTTAGTAGTCCGGTGAAGATGTTAAGACCTTGCAAGATCAATAGCGTAGTCAGATCGAACAAAAAATTAAGCTGTGATAGAATGAGATAATATATTTTTAATGTACTAGAAATATATACAAAGACAGGGAAAGAGAAAGAGAGAGAAAAGTTGAAATCTATAGTACATTATTTTCTTTTGCATCCTACTTACTATTTCGCATTTTTAAAATTGTTCTGTGTTGTGTATAATTGGCATTGTTAATGTATATTAAAATGTTACAAAATAATGCCGTAAACCAATATTTACCATCTCCATAGTGTATATGTCGTTGTCTTAAAAAGTAATCAGAATACTAAATCTTACTTCTGCCTCGTGTGAACTACACACAACTTTTTATACAAGAGTTTCATGTACAAAGAGACGAATATTAAGAAAGTATTTTGAAAATCAATCCTCTGAAGGGGCTTCATTATTCCTTTATCAGTGCCGATAATAAATACGGTAAGACTGTTAGTTAAGAGCATAACCAGGACTCACTACAGATAGAGAAGAGGGCAAACGTAAGAAGTAATATTATAATGTTCCTTGATTCAATGCTACATTCTGTACCCAGCAAACGCCCCCTCTCTAGTGTAACTGATAAACTATGTTATAAAAATAAATATGCTTTTGTTTTCCTATATAGATTTCAAATTATTAGTTATCTGTGAATTTTAAACTAGTGGTCGAAATTCTGCCATAATGCACAATCTTCTCTAGTTTCATTATTTTTGATAAAGAGTGTACAAATATTTTAGATTAGCAGACGTAAAAGTCGAGAACGATCATTAATAGAGACTTAGAGATTTTTTTTAATCTATTTATGTATACATAATAAGAATCTCACTTTAATGTGTCTGTACTATTTTTGTGAAAAATAAGTTGCAAGTGTCCTCGGTGTAAAATACATTTTAATTATTTTTAGAAATGTCTCTCTTTATTTGTACGAACGCGCATCACTGCTGAAGTACTGCGGTCACGATAGAACATCACCAAGAAAATCATAAAGCATATTCTTGAGTAACATTTAGTCTTGATTTCAATAAAATCGATTCACTCTACCAAAAGTTATTGTAATTTTGATGACAATGCAACTTATGTACCAGAGAAAATAAATGGATTTATTACAGTCAGATGATTTTATTAGTCACTGGTTTTACATTAAGATCCACACGGACTGAGTCGCGGACAAAGCTAGTCGTTAATAATTACGAAACAATCAAATAATGAAAATTGATTGAGAAATAAAGAAAAAAAAGGTTTTGAACTGTTTTTCCATTACTTATTGATATATAGAGAGATAAGATATCACTAAGGCTTAAACAATAATGCGTATTTTTTTTCTTTTTGGCAATCAATTTTCAGATTATTACTGCCATTGTCACGTAGTCAATAATATTACAAGCGTCATGTAATCACTTCAATATTCAGCGTCGTGTGAGTCAATATTCTAACAAGATGGTGGATCCCTTGTTAGAACCTTCCAGGGAGTTTTTGTGGCACCTCAGAATTTCATGTTCCGTAGTATTATTTTCCATTCACTTCACTTATGCACAATAAACTAACTATATTATGTAAAACACTACCAAATTTACAAAATATAGAGTCCAATAACATAAGATTATGAATAAAATATAAAATCCACTATATGACAGACTAAGATCCCGCCAAAAACTGAACGTATATCTATATAGTAGATTGCAAACCCTTCGAGTAGAATGCGTCACCGTCGATCAAATTATTCTAAAGCCGCGGGCGTGAGGTCGCTTAACAACTTGTATTAAACATTTGTCGAAGCTTTGAAAAGTTTAAAAGGTCCTCCAAAGTTTAACAACCCTTGCCGTATCAAAAATTATGTTCGCAAACATTAGGTTCTGTAATACGTAAAATATTAAAGAGCCTTTGTGTATTTTATTATGTGATGTAACTATATGTTATTTGATGTTGTTAATTTCAAAAATTGTTCAACCGATTTTAATGAGACTTTCATTGAAAAACGGAAGCTTTTTCAGAGTATTAACTGAGATTAATATTATTGTTCTTTTCCTCAGGCGTTAATCAGTATTAATGTAATGTAATAAAGGTAACATAGTTTCGATAAAAGTGTTGTAAGGATTTTGTAGCCATCACAAAATTATTAAATAAATGAGTCACTACATTTCCAAAATAAGCTAACTTCAATTTTAGCCGTTCCTATTATTTTGCATTATTTTTCAAGATCTTTAATTTTTGTACATGTAAAATATTACAACCATAAAAAAACTAAAGACCCTATGGACGGCAAAATTTGAACTTCTTGGTGTATAAAAACTGAAAATCTTAAAAAAATGAAACTTGTTATATGTAATTGGATTTAGCTAAATTCGAAATGTAAAGATTCAAATAAAACCTATAATAATACTTATGTTTACCGTTAAAAAAGGTAAAATTCAGTACACAGGGAACAATTTGGTACCAAAGGGAATATGCTAGAAGTCGAGGTCGTAAACAAGATAATGGGAAAATGAGTTGAGAATGACCTTACATCGCCTTTGGATAAGAGTACCGGTTGACAGAAAGCAGGTCAAAGAGTTAGAGGAGGCTTTTGCTGACAACCACACCGATACGAGAGACATTTTGTGATGTACTTAGTTGTAGTTTTTTTATCTTACACTTAAATATTTTAACACAAATGTAAAAAAATCAGAAAAAGGGTTAATTATTATTATTAGGCTTTATTAAGGCGCTTTTATTTAAGATTTTGAATAGCCACATTGATAGTTCATTTTTATTAGGACAAATAGGTATATCAGTGCCACGTAACAACGGCGGCTTATAGAATCGCAAAACATTCTCCCTGCCCTAGTATGCGACAAATGTAGGACAACACTCGCCTCTCTACCGAATGTGCCACAAATACAACAATATACAAGCGAAATTTAATATTTTTCATTGTTCTTTAGCCTCAATAAAATCTCAATAGAAAAAAAATTGTATTATATTTAAACTCTTAACTTAATTTTTATATATTTTGTTTGAATTTTTAACTTCTATATAAATTTCTAAGCTCTCATATATTGTGCATGCTAGTTTCACATCTAGTAGGTTACATTAGTAACAACATCACTGTATCGATGTCAACAGAAATGAACCCTATTGTTAACCAGTTATGTGAGATAATAAAATAAAAAAATATTATTATTCTTATTGTTACATAAAATGTTTTCCGCAATTAATAAAAACTACATGTTACATTCAGTAATACATGTTTCTCCATTCATAACAGTAAAATAACAGGGAACGGCCAATAAAAAATCCGTTACTTATTCGTAAATAAAATCTTGGTACTGTAAGAAGAGCCGCCAATTACTTTATGATAATAAGGTCTATGCCTCCGACGACCCTTATTACACCCAAATCCTTCGAATTTGTGAATATTTATTCTACACTACCACGTGAATAACATAGTCTTCTTATTTTTCTTGTTTTGGTTCCGCAAAAGCATTTGCCAGTGTCAATGTTTTGTTTCAATAAAGATTACAACACATTTTATATAATAAATGTCGTGTGATTATTTCAACGTTCCAACAATTTGATAGCTCCCTTGTTCGAACTTTCCATTTTCAGAATACATGGTCCGTGGTATTATTTTTCATTAACTTCACTTATATACAATAACCAAACTGTATTACGTAAAATACAACCAATTTTACAAAATATAAAGTCAAATAACACAAGTTTATGAATAAAATATAGAATCTACTACATGACAGACCAAAGTCCCGCCAAAAACTCCAATAACATAGCTAGTAATATATTTGGATTGCCTGTATACATATTATGTTTGAATTTACCTTTTACTCGGAAATCGGTAATTGGAATCAGTTACCTAAACGCAGCCTCTGAAACATCTTTAGAGGTTAATTGTTAAATCTCATTCAGTTTAATTTAATGCATCATTCAACTTAATTGGGGCGTTCAAGTAATCGTTTGATCGTGTCTTTGTGCCGCTTTAGCTCGACGAGCTTTCATGACTATTGTGCTTGTAATGAAAAAAAAAAAAAAATAGTTTGCTATATAACGTGTTTTTGTATAGTACAATTACAATGTTTTGTACCAAGACAACCTACGGAGATGTATTCTCGCTCGTATTAGATCTTTGTGAGATGAACATGATTGTTCTATGTTTTTTTCTCGATCTGACTACGCTATTGATCTAGCAAGATCTTAACAGCTTCACCGGACTACTAAGGCGAGCGCTTGCGGCACTCAGCCGATTTTATTTGACAACTAGCTCAAGGCACGACACACCTCGGCTTGGGCGGTTGCCTGGTAAGTGCAATGCGCGACCTATCTAAGCCAACCTAAGCTAGCTATTCATAAATATGTGAGTTGTTGAAACATATATGTGTGTCTATATGTGTATACCAAGCATACACACCTCAACAACTTTTAAATATATTTTTTATCGAATTTTTTTTATCCTATTTCAGTTCGATAAGAGAAAAAAATAAAACCCTTCACTTTCATGTGTAAACGTGTGCATACAAGTGTGCAAGTGTGTGGAGGTGATATGTTTAATGTCGTCGCAGTGATGTAAGATTTTGTGTCACTGTATCGCGCGCGCAGTGCACTCAAGGGCTCCACATCGAGGGAATGGACCTAGGCTTGAGCCGCTGCCGAGGCCTAATCTGATGATCGGGGTCTAATCTGGTATTGTTCTATGCATGATTGTGTATGCATATATTTATGTATAGTTTATTTATATGTTTTTGGTTACTATTGTAATTGGGTTTGTGGGCAATATTTAGTTTCGGTGTAAATAATCACCCAATTATAATAAGCAATATAAGAACCGGTACAGAAAATAAACTATTTACAAATAGTAATTAAGTGTCTAGAATTTTCAATGAACATTAAGGATAAACTTTACACAGACGACAAGATTACGCTTCGATTTACGGAACACGTACACATTGAAACCTTATCGATTTGAGTATTATCATCAAATGAATGGTCTAGTTCTAAACATACTATGAGAGTGAGTACTGTAAGAGGTAAGTGGAAAAAATTTACAAGAGGACTATATCTGCGACTATGAGCATTTTTTGTTTTAGGATTCGTGTTCAAATGTATTCTTTTAACCTGTTGGAAGTGTTGCGAAGTTTGATTAGGCTGGATGACATTCTCTTACGCATGATGGAAAGATTATGATATTAAAAGATGTTGTTTATTTATTAAACTATATTATATGGTTATTGTCTAATCACGTAACAATAATAATACACGGGTATAATAAAAGAATAATAAAATAAATCTCTGTTGGTATTTATTTTTCGTCACGTTCGTATACCATACATTTTGATCAAGTATTGACAAATGAATCGTTATATCTCAAAAGAAACAAATACAATTTTAGCCCTAATATCGCATTATTTTTCAAAATTATCAAATATCAAAGATCATGAAAAGGCTTATTAACGGCGAAATTTAAACTTCGTTCTCGTTGTATAAGAACCGGGAATCTTAAAATCATTTAACATGTTATATGAACGGTTAAAAATGGATTTAGGCCACTTTGATATGTAACGACTCAAATATCTGTTCTAAATTAGTAAAAAAATGCACAATATTAAGGACTTAAACATTCAAGAAATTTCTAGAAGCGGAAATATTGCCTGTATTTTAGTAAAGATAAAGATAAAATTTACAAAGAAAAAGTATTTTCAAAGTAAATGAATTTGAGTAAAGTATTCGAAGATGAATCTCATTAAAATGCGTTACAAGAAATAATACATTTTATAATAGAACGATCGCATGAAAGTACAAAAGTAACAAAAACGGTCAACAAAATAGCTCAGTTAATTTGGATTCCGAATCGAAGAAGCGATGAAATCAGTCGCGCAAACCCGGAATCTTGTAATTTATTAAAAGTCAGATTCATACTGAAATATTTATTCCAGACATCGTCATTGCAAAGATTTAAAGACCATGGATCTTTGACTTTGTAAAAAAAATACCATTAGAAAGGGTAGATAATCTCTGTTTATATTGTTTAGTATCTGTGCTCACGGTTTCATCCGCGTGGAAACTGATGTACAATAATACAGTGATGAATAAAGTCATCTGAATGTATTGTTTTTTTTTTCACTTTTTTTTGGCAATCAATCTTTCAGATTATTACTGCCATTGTCGAGTAGTCAATAATATTACAAGTGTCATGCGATTATTTCAATATTATGCGTCGTGTGAGTCAATATTTTAACAAGATGGTGGATCCCTTGTTAGAAACTTCCTGGGAGTTTTTGTGGCATCTCAGAATTTTATGCTCCGTGGTATTATTTTCCATTCACTTCACTTATGCACAATAAACTAATTATATTACGTAAAACACCACCAAATTTAAAAAATATAGAGTCAAATAACACAGAATTATGAATAAAATATAAAATCCACTACATGACAGACTAAAATCCCGCCAAAAACTCCTATTGTTATTTATCTACTTTTCTCTCGTAATTAAGTCGTTTCGTCATTCAAATTACGATAACTTTTCATAAATGGACCGATTTTAATAAAACAAAAACTAAATGTTCCTTGAATATATGCTTTATTTTTTCTAGAGGTTTTATCGTGAACGCAGTTCTGTAGTAATGCGTGCCCAAACACCTGCAACAATTTTTTTCACAAAAATCTAAAATGGCCACTTTGGCATCCTGGAGATTGTTGCCAGCCGGCTGAGTGCCATAATCTCTCGCTTTATTAGTCCGAAGATGGTGTGAAGGCATATTAGGTCAATAGCGTTGGTCAGTCTTGAAAAAAATCATGTCACGGGACGCCTGACAGATGTGAAACATCGAAATTGTTTTGTATAAGATATATGCTTAAAAGAATAGATTACGACAGGATAGCAGGACTATGGCATAATGAAAAGATAAAGTATTACAAATTTGTCCCATCAATAATGATAGTTTATTTATTTTATTACATAAATATTCATTTTTATTATATACAAAAATTCAAATGGGCGCAAGCGCGGTGTATTTGGCGGCATTTATCAAAGGGCGCTAGGTCGTCGGCGCGTTCCACGTAAGAACGAGAACGAGTGGCCTACAAAACAGTTTGAATCTTATGTTCATACTGATAGGGTTGCAAATGTTTTTGAGTATTTCGTTAATAGTGCAATGTTCGTGTTTTGCGTCGCCATGCCAACAGTCAGGCTTACCCTCAGCCTATAGATGTTTTACATTAAAGGAACGTTGTGAACCATCTGTCTACCTCTAGCTGAGAGGCCTATAAGTAGCCATGACAGTGACGATTACTAATATATGATATATCTTACGATGGTTGCTGTTGTTTTCAATTAAATTGTACTTGACGCCGCGGGCAAAACCTGGTCCAGTATATTTTTAGTACAAATATTCATATAAGCATAATAAAGATGGCTAGGAGTTTCGGGCCAACGAGACTGTGAGAAAATATTACATCATAATCAGAATTGAAAGAATCCCGTATTCATTATCGGAAAATTGAGAGTTTTTCAGTGAGATAAGGGAAAAAAGTAAACCCTTCCACTTTCATGTGTAAGCGTGTAGGCGTGCACGTGTGTGGGGGTGATCGTGTAGTGTTGTAGCGGTGATGTATATTTATGTGTCACCGTATCGCGCAAGCAACGCACTCAAGGGCTCCCTACCGAGGGATCGAACCTAGGCTTGAGCCGCTGCCGTGGGAGGCCTAATCGGGTTCGATCAAACAAACTCTTTAGCTTTAGAATATTAGTATAGATAATAATGAATATAGCTGGTTTTGGAGTTTTCTTCTTTTGGGATACAAATAAATGGTCGTGGCTTCGTTTGCGTGAACTAGAAAATTAATGTAATGCCTTTAGTAATTTCAATTAGCAATAATTATCCAATGCATAAAGTTTGTGTAAAATATTGCTACGTAATATAAAAATGAGTCATTTTATGTCGAAGTGTTGGCAACTTAAACGAAGTACTCAAAACTGCGGCCTCATTGATGTAAGCTTTACTTAACTATCTGTAGTGACCGCATGCCTGACTACTTTGTACCTTTAATTAGATATATCTATTGAAATCACTGATAAAAGCAAAAATAAATTATTATTTATTTTACTGGTAACAGTCATGTTGTGTAAACATAATGATTATTAGCAAGCGGTCTGGGAATTTATGTACTTACTGGTTTGGATGATGAGGCTTTCTCTTAGTCCACTTCACTCGCGGTGATTATATACAAGTATATGTTTTCGGCACACTATCTATTTCAGAGTCGGCAAGATTAATTTACACCAAAATTCACTATTTTTGACTTAGCGATGTATCCAGTTTGTACTTTTTGCGTGGCGCATGCGTTAGGTTGCGTCCGAGATAAAGATGGAAGAAAAGTGACAGGAAGAAAGGGTGAAGACTTGGGAGAAAGGGATTGCATTGTGTATTCGGAAATGTAACACGAGCCAATAAGTAATCTCTCTAGAAAAGTCTCTCTTAGTAACGTAGATCGATGTTTCATGTGTGTAGACGTTTCTTTTATACGTATAAAATGTTTATAAAAGTTATGATTTCTCCATGGGGAGTTGGACACATTTCCGGAGACGGGAAATCGAAAAATTGGATTCAATGATTAACTCTCTCTGCGTTTTATCGTTTGGATTTTGTAAACTTATTTACTTGTACAAAGATACACTAACTTATTTTTTGTAATGATAATGGCTTCCTTGTTTTATTTTCTTTATTGGTAATTGGGGTTTGGTCACAAATTGGCCATGTCACCCCAGTGATAACCAACAAAATAAAATATGTACATAATCAATAATAACAAATTGTACCGGTTTGTAATTACAGACATACCAGCCTGTAAAGCAATCTTGGTTCTTCGGATATCGGGAAAACAAGGATGTCATTACACAAACCCACAGACCTTAATGAGATATTTTATTTGGACATCGTGTTGTTCGACGTAGTTTCGAACCCTCACAACCGAAGAGCCTTAGGTGAAGGAAACCAGTGTGATGAAACCATAACATAGTGTTTGCCTGACTAGCTACCACCCTTAACTTGAAAATCTGTTGCCAAACGCAGTGTTCTCGCAGATGTATTTGAAAGGCAGTCACTCCTCTAAGTTTAGCGTGTTTCCAATCTTAGACTACATCGGCATTTAACAACAAATAAAATTGTGGCCAAACGTTACAACTTATTGAGTATTAAAAACGGGTTGTTTTTTTTTCGATTAGTTTAATGAATTAGTTTTGAACAAATGGTGGTTTAAACTGGTTTGTCGTCAGAAAATTACAGGACTAATTGTTAAAGATATCTCATAGATGGCGCCACACAAATACTTTATCATAATTTTAATTCACAGGTAATTCCTTAGCCACAGCAACCTGTGGCCGGGTCAGCTAGTTTATATTTATGTCACCAACTTTGGCTTGAGAGTTCGCTCGCGTTAATATTTGAACTTCGGGAACTTATTTCCTGAATGGAAGGTACTCTATATTTTCTCTTCTGATCATAATGATTGGTTGAGTAGTTACGACATGCTTTTGGATTTATTAGTAAAATACCTAATATCTGGTACCTTATATAACAATGGACATTAATAATCTGATATGGTAATAAGCTAACATGGAGTAATGACTTGGAGAGTAATACAAATTTTGCAATAATTTAATTCGTTTCCCGAAAATATGTAAAGTAGGTCGTAAAGTGATCGCAAATTAATTTGAAAGATTGTGGAATACTACAGACAGTTAAGATCGCAAAGATTTAATAACATTACTAATAAAAAGGTTTTGTTATGAAAATCAAATCGAACTGGACGCAATAAATGGTTACCACGAGCTAAATAAGAGCATTTCGTAACGACTGAAAGATGTTTTGCGTGTACATAGGTACCATAATAAAAGGCCAATTTAACACGAACTGTTTCTGTTTGAACAGCTTTTGCTTGTTTAACACAGATATGCTTAATTAAATAAATGACATAGTTTTTTAAAATTACTAGCGACTTGTTAGCATTAAGAAATAATATCGTTTGTATTTATTGTATTCTTCAGTATTAAATACATCGTTAAATATTATTTCATGGTAAACGACACGACTCGGCATGTAACCATATATCGAAATCCAATAATATCTATAGAAAATAAACGATATTTAAAAGATATGGCAAAATTATTTTTTTATTAGGTATATTTATTTAATGGAATTCTATCTTATGGACTTCTGTTTCGCGAAACACTCACAGGAAGCTGACGGTCTAAAGACTATTCAAGGTTTTTTTTTTTTTTCGAAATGACTACGCTATTGACCCAGCAAGATCTTAACAGTTTCACCGGACCACAAACTATTCATGGTCGTCTCGCCCATCTACCCAACTATGCCTAATGTAATTATCGTGATAATTTGTTGAATACAGGATAGACAAAGTCATAAATACTCATATGTTTCGCTCAAGTGAAACTTTTTTTGCAATAAAGGCATATTTCACTTTAGAAAACTTTCAAATCTTCAAAAAAGTTATCGATTTAGGGTATCAAAATCGCGTTTTTAATCTTAGCTATGTAATTGGAAAATGGGAATGACAATAGGAAATACATAGTAGACAAGACATATCCAACTATACATTTTTATTTCAATCTGCGTTTTAGAGTACGGAATATATTATAGATACGTGATGGACGCATTTTAAAAACTGAGTAGAATAGTAATTTAAATTATGAATTCATTTTGAACAGAGCCATGGGTATCACCATATTGGTCTTGACTACTGAGCGCCTTGCACTTTACTTCTACACCGCGGTTTGCTGTAATGCGACTTACAATAGATGAACGAAAAAACAGTTTCATTTAAAAAAAGCCATTTACAATAGAACAGTTGGCTAAAGAATGCAAATAATATGACTGTGTACAGTATGCCTTAGTATTACGAGTATGAAAGTTTGACAAAGCTTCACCGAAAGGTCTCGACAAACCGTTCGGCAACGATCAAAGTGTCCCGAGAACCTTCGGAACTCGACTCACGGGTCTCAATTAATTTCGCAGTTTCTATTAACTTGACGAGTTTACCGTTGATATTGTGTTTGTTGCCGCTTAGTTCAATTTACATTTCTCTTTATTGATCATTTAGAATTTGAAATGGACAATGTTTATTATTATTAGGGCACTAATTACAAATGTTAAGTAAATATCAATAAATAATTTGAATTTGTTTTACATACAGTTTTTGGATTAAACTTCTTTGTTTATGTTGAGTGTATGATTTCATGCTAGATTTTAATACTTTCAATACAAGTGAAACTATGCTATAAATCGAAATAGATAGACGAGTGCGAAAGACCTTAGGTAAGTAAAATATTGCAAATAAAATGAGGCGCTTGCAAGGATAAATTCGTTCATTTATACAGTACAATTTTTTATACCTATAATTAAATTTATATTTGTCACGATGACTCGAAGATTTCATAATCACAGACTCGTTACCCGTAGATTCGTTATTTCTAGCTCATTGTAGATTAATTGTTGCGTATATCCTTTCGCAGACTGTATACTGTAACTTTTTTTACGAGTTCGCCTGCGCTTCTTACCAACTTGCCTTGTCGCTGCGATACACCAATCAGAGAGCTCTGCCTGTATATCGCATATTCTACATGTGATTTGTGAGCCGGATCGGTTGGGCCGTAACCGCTCGTACAAGGGTACATTTTTTACGTAAATAGCCCAAATGTCCACATGTTTCTACTTTGGAGGTACTAATCTTTTGGAGCCGGTGACATGATAAGCGCCAGCATACACGCTTTCTATTTCCCATGCGACGCATACCGTATGCTGTTTGCCGCGTCCGTTCTTGCCAGCGCCAACATTTTTTACGCAAAGACTTGTATACACTATTATTTCATGTATTTATAATATAATGTATAACTTTCAATGTAGCTACTGAACAAACTGATAATGACTCGGTGTCCACAACATAAAATTTTGGAAAGGCCAACTAGTTTAGTGCATTTATATACACAGGTAAATAACACTGTCACGGGTAATGAATTGCATGGGATTTTTATTCTTTAATAATAAAATCTTTTTAGAAATCAAGTAATATCAATCATATTTTTTAAATTATCAAAATTTCCCATTGCAATATGATCAACTATAGTCATCACGTATCCAACGTTTGTTATTGTGGTTTATTTACTAAAGTACCTGGGCGACCGAGTCTAGCTCGGTTCTTTAAAAAACATTTTTAAATTAAAAAAACTGTTAGGTTTGCCTTATAAAATTAACATTTTTTTACAATAAAAAAAAAATAAAAATATATCTCTTCTGCTGTCACTTGGATTCGAACTGGGGTTACACGGATTTTCGAAGCAACTGATTTCCGTCTGCGCTATTTCTGTTTTGAGAGCGGCGGCGAAATTTACCTTTATATTCTAGCTGTATTTTTCTATTGCCTGAAAACTTAGTTAAAAAAGTTTTCTATGAATAAAATCTGGCTAGATCGATTTATCGTCCCTGAAACTACCTACATACTAAGTTTCACGGAAACAGATGGCGCCGTTTCCGAGATCCTGAATATATATAAATATAAAAATATATAAGAATTGCTCGTTTAAAGATATTAGATAGATGTAAAACCCTACAGCTTTAGTGTCACTAAAAGTAAGCTCCGTTTGGCACTTCGACAGTATTAAAAGCGGATTAAATAATTACCTCGTAACCAAACTTTGCTTATCAAATTATGTGAATATATTTTACAGACTAGTATTAGAACATGGATACCTAAATATACGAGAGTTCGTTCACGTTCATCTGCTTCATAATTGTCTACGGACAGCTGTTGATATTGCGCGAATACACCTGGTGTTAGATACAGCGTGTCATTTCTTTATAATATTTTCTGAACAAAATTCATGGAATAAAAAGAAACTAGTTCGCTAATGCAAACTTCGCAAAGTCCGCCATTTTGAGATCTGTGTCCTAAAAAACAGTCGAGGATTTAACTGCTTATCCGGTCAAAACGATATGATGCATACACGACAAACAAAACGACAAGTGCCAAATAAGTTTGATAAAGTCCAGCTGTCTGAGTGTTAATTCACCTTGTATAAAGCTGTATAGAGTTAGGCAAAGATAAATGTATAGTAACAGTATTTAATAAAATTTAAACGCAGAAGTCACGAGAGGTTGGTACTAATTGCAAAAAAAAAAAATAAAAAAAATAAAACGGAAATACTGACAGTGGAGACAGACACATTCTAATTTATATAAGGAGAATCCTACAACTTATGTGAATGGGTGTGAAATCGGATCGAACTCCGCATTTAGGTAATTAATTATTAATTTAATAATTAGATGTTTACAAATACAATTTAATGTTCGAAAGCTCGAGTTAGTGTTAGTCCCGTTCGTTAAATTAATTTTGCACCTGCGTTACCCGCCTTGATTTTAATATAGTGTTGTGCAGTGTCGCGGGATATTCGAGATCCCGGGTTTAAAACATATCGTCTATATGTATACTATTATTAGTTTGGATCCCGTTGAAAATCAGTGCTACAGTAATTTGTTGTAGTGCCTTTATTATAATTTAGTAGCCTCGCTTTAGTAGTCCGGTTAAGCTGTTAAGACCTTGCTAGGTCAATAGCGTAGTCAGTTCGAAAAAAAAAACTTTAATATTCTACGCTAATTGTACTGTATGGGTATCATTTATCCCGTATTATACACTGAATAAATGTCCTTCCTTTCTTATGATTTGTTCTATTTCACTTCGAGATACCTACTTTAAAGTTTACTTTGAGATTTATGCGACCATCAAGTCTTTACATTTCAAAATTAACAATCTCCTAATTTAGCTGCTCATAAGATTTTAAGTTTATTTCAGAGATGTGCCGACTAGTCAGCGACTAACAGAGAAGCAATTAACAGGTTCCGACGGCTTTGCAGGCGGCGGTTACGACTTACGCACGCAACAGCTGCAAACGAAGTGTTACGGGTACCTACGAAAAATGATCGGCTTGGCCGATTAGTCGGCCTTATTACCACCGACTTTTCTGCTAGTCGGCCAAAGTCATAATCGGCACATCTCTAGTGTTCTTTAATATCTCCAAATTTTATACATACACAATTTATAGGATGCATACAATCTATAAACCTTAATAAGAAATCACAGTTGATCGACTAATATTGGACTTGGTTCATTGTGAAATGACACGATTCCATTAGAGTATTGTATCAATGATTATATGATTTTCTACCAACCAGTTTCTATCGGAGCTGCACAAATATAAGTGCACCTAATGATAACACTAAATTTAAAAAAAAAAGTTAAATACTTACTACTAAAAGATTTACAGTAGTTAATATCTTGTTGGACTACAAGCTTCTCAATAACTGTATAAATATTGGCTATTCCGGAACATGACACTGCAAAACGTGTCACAGTTGCGGGTGCTATACTTAGTGTATGTTGGTTGCAATTTAGTCAAGAATAATAAAAATAACTTTCTTTTTATATTTAAAACATTGCACAAATATTGAATCCCGGAATCCCGTGACACATTATCAATTCCTATTGAAAAGGGGTAACTTTCATACGTTTGCGTACATAATTAATCCCGTAATCTCTCCACGTCCTAAATAAGGAGCGAACTTGTTTTATTTTGTTAATTTTTGAACGAATTTATATAAACACCTACACTCTTTGGGATGACGAGGTGTTAGATTAATTAATTTTAATTTATTATACACGAGGCCAGGTTATTATGAATGTATTATAAATTATATTAGGGTATTAAATAATAATTAATATTAAATTTAAACTTACTAAAGCTGATGAAATAAATACAACAGAAGTGTATATCCGATGACTATATGTGATTAAGTTGCCAAATTATATAATTATATTATTACGATCAATATAAAAAAAAAGTATTAAAGAAAATAAATGAGAATATCTCGAATTTTTACAAACATCTTAAACAAAGAAAATCTAATGTTAGCATAATTTAAAATTGTATAACTACTGAACTAGACTTCTAATAAATCAATTTTAAACGACTCTTGAAATTACAATCCCTTCCTTTGATATAAAAGCGATAGTTTAACCGGTAATAGTACCATTTGAATATCAAAGTGAAATATACTGGGACGCACAATTGGAAGAACTCTATAGTAGACCATCGTGAATAGGTATTATGAGTTTATTAGTGAGATTTGTTTTTGTGTTTGAATTCATTTTTTAACCATTGTAGAAAAATATTTCATTAACATTGAACGTTACAATATTATTTATTTTTCCTCAGACTATAGATCTGAGTCATAGTTTTTAAAAAAGCACCATAAATAAAAAGCGTTTACAGTTTTTTAATTACTTTAATGCTGGGCAAGCGAGCTTACTACTTATCACTTTATGCACTGCGTTACCCAGTACATGCTATTAATTCTGCTGAAATTGAAGCGGTTGGTATGTTCGTTGCCAGAGAGCGACAAATATAAACAAATAGTATGTTCCCTCCATTATATCCCAGTTAACTATTTGTAAAGGACAGCCCCTGACATTTCCAGAACAATTATGAAAATCGTTTGCGAAATTATTTTTCTATTTTAGGATGATAGTGGGATACATTTTATAAGTTACTTGAGTTTGAAGTGATATTTGTTGTGTTGTAACGTATTTGAGTATCAAGTCGACTAACGTAGCTTCGTATTCGGAAATGAGCTTAGAGCTTTCCGTAAAGAAAAAAATCTATATATTAATACGTGAAGCTAAAAAATTGTACCCTTTTTTAACCGATCTCCGTGATGGGATGAGTTTGAAATTTGGCATAGTTAAAGTTTATATGACCGAAAAGTGCAGAAAGCTATTTATTTTATATAAAATGCATTAGAAATACATTAAATTAATTAAAATATGCATTACTCAAACTACTGCTTGAATTTTACACAACATTTACACACATGTAAATAAAAAAGACATTTTGACAGCCGTCAATAACGACATTCAAAAAAGGTTGCGAAGGAGGTTGCTATACTCCACTGTATGTATCTTATACTCTTAAGTTCCAACTACCCTTTTTAATCCTACATTCAACAATGATAATATAACATATAACTATTATTGTAATATTTATAACACGACTTACGTTCCATACCTTACATGCTCTTTTTAATCTAACTGGGCAATTGCAGGTTAATTTTACAATAATATAATAATTTTAACATGAATGACGTTGCATGCATTATATACCCTTAGAAATCGATTGGTCAAATTGTAGGTTAATTCTATAATAATATGCTATGTAAAGTCATTAATAATTAATTGATAAACAATTTATTTTTGTACATTTATGGAATCAATTATTCTCTTTGGTTTTATTGGATGTCAAAATGTTTAGTGACAGGAGTGCTTTTATTTCATGACATTTGACTTCATGTTGTCGTAAGAGTTTACCACCTGTTTTTTGTTTCTAATTTATACTTAATTTCAATATTCATTTACACATAGTTTTTTATGTTTATATAGTTAAAGATCATGGCAAATGGTAAATAACTGAGTAACCATGATAAAAATCTTTGATTATAGAAGTGTACCGTTTTACAAAAGAACCCTAATTAAGTTCAAACTTTAAAATATCAATAAACTATAGTCGAATGTCGACCACTGGGCGCCCACTAGTAATAATAATTGTATAACTGTATTCTTTTTTGAAACATTAAATTACTAATCGTATGAATTATTTCAATTTCATGATTTGTATTTAAAAGATCAACATTTGTGTTGTTTTTACATCTATTGACACTCCGAGTTAGTCCGGTGAAGCCGTTAAGACCTTGCTAGGTCAATAGCGTAGTCAGATCGAAAAAACAAGACACTCCGAGCAATAATGATGTACATATAATTCAGTTTATTAATTAATCAAATGTTGGGCTGCAAAATCTCAATACAAAATATTAATATTACATCTACACAGACAGCTATACTACGCTCAAGAGCAATACGTCGCGAGAATGTTGAGGTCATAGGTGACGCGAACCCATAAATTTTTCCTCTACCAAAAAATGACTCAACATGGGTAAATAAGTTTCCACTTGCAAACATCTAGATGCGAGTATATAAGAAAATTAGAAAACAAAACCTTGTAACTAAAAATGGCAGTTTAATTAAAATGAAGCATTCCAAATTTCTATTTCTTTATTACAAGATGTCATTATATTTTTAAGATTTATTCTATACTAATCTGTATTTATCATTATTCGTTCGATTTCAAAATCTATTTACATAATGGCTATTATTATTGCTTTATTAAAATCCTTCTCTGCATAGCGGTAAGGGCTCGCAGCCCGGACACTCTGGCGGTATGAAAGCGAAGCAGTTTTCCTCGTTCCGGCATGTATGGTCGGCACACACGTCCAGAGACGAGTAACACGGTCTGTATGCTGGAAACAAATATTTAAAAAGATTTTGAGTCAAGTATACCCTACAAATATGAACGACTAGCTGTTACCAACAAATTTATCTGCGTGAATTTAGCGAAAAAAAAAAATGTAAAGGAGCGCGTGGGGTTGTGCGTGGAACGGAACTCGTTATTCTGTTTCTATTATAAAAGTGGCCTAAGTTACCCATTATGACATCAGCTATCTGCCAATGAAAGTGTCGTCAAAATTGGTTCAACGGTTTAGAAGATTAGTCAGAACAAACAGAGAGACAGTAAGACAATTTTCTTTTGTTTTTGTAAGTGTTTTGTATATATCTGTCTTTATTTCCTTTTAATAAAGAGCTGCTTTTTTATATTATAAGTATGAACTTTTATTTTAATTATTTCTATATAGTTAAAACATAACCTAAGCTTACTTGGAAGGAAAATATCGTAACGAAACCTTAACTTTGTGAACCATAGATAATCCCCGTCTGACTGCCTAAAACCATCATGCTAAAAATCTGCCGCCAAATACTTATAGATTTATAGTGGTAGTTGACCTTGATTATATTATCTACATTATTACTTACCACAAGGTAAGATTGTAAACAGATACTAACTTATTCTAAAATAGACTTTGCTCGTACCTACGCTCGGTTCGGCCCGATAAGGCCTCCCACGGCATCGGCTCAAGCCTAGGTTCGATCCCTCGGTAGGGAGCCCTTGAGTGCGTTGCTTGCGCGATACGGTGACACACAAATATACATCACCGCTACAACACTACACGATCACCCCCACACCGGTGCACGCCTACACGCTTACACATAAAAGTGGAAGGGTTTACGTTTTTTTCCCCTTATCGAACTGAAAAACTCTCAATTTTCCGATAATAAATATATGGAGGAGTTGTTGAGGCGTGTATGCTTGGTACACATATACGTTTCAACAACTCATACATATTTGAATAGTTAGCTATGTTAGCTAAGATAGGTCGCGATTTTGCATGCAACAGGCAACAGCCAAGCCGAGGTGTGCCGTCCACCCTTGAGCTGGTTGCCAAAATAAAATCGGCTGAGTGCCTTAAGCGCTCGCCTTAGTAGTCTGGTGAAGCTATTAAGACCTTGCTGGGTCAATAGCGTATTCATTTCGAAAAAAAAACCTACGCTCGGTTCATGTAGATTTAACAGGTGTGTTAAAGGATACTTCGGGAACAGTTTTTATAAGCTTTTATTGTACTTCTAGCAAGTTAATGTACTACGTCTCAGCGGAACTCGGTAAAAAAATCTCAACTTACTGTCAATGCATTCGCCGTCAAAGCAGCAGCCCCCGCAACAATGCTCGTGGTCGGAACACTAAAAAAATGTATTTAATCATTTGTATTTTACATTACTTTTATATATAATTAATATAATCAAGGAGAACATAGCTGCCTCTCCGTGAAAAAATTTCAAGAATCGTTTGGGTTTTACAAGAGATTATCTCTTGCAAACATAAAAAAAAATATAGCATTTTCTAATAAAAGTCATGCCAAAATACCGACAATGGAAACAGTGACGAATGTGCAAAATGTACAGAAAATTATTCATTGTTCAGTTAGTTCTTCGATTATCGATATCTTTTCTAGAAAATCGAAAAGCTGATAAATTTCAAGTCAATATTTATTTAACGGTAAGCTGATTACTAAGTTCTATAACCAAAATATAATAAATGCGTCGTTCCAAGTTTTGAAAATGTTTTCTAAATATTATAAATTTGACTTATCCTATTTTGCAAAGGCTACTTTGGGGTTAATAAGATTTATTTGATTTAATTTCGAGAAACTGTAAAAATTTAATACGATTTTTTTTTAATTATCTAACGAGCTTATAAAAAATGTATTTCTGAAATAATCTCTTTTATACAATTTTGAATTACTGACATTTCAATATAGCTGTTTTATAGTTTTATATGATAGGAGGCAAACGAACAGGTGGGTCACCTGATGTTAAGTGATCACCATATAGACACTTGCAACACCAGGGTAGTCACACGTGCGTTGCCAGACTCTGGTGGGGGAAAGGAAGAGGGAAGGAAGGGAGAGGAGGGGGTGAATGGGGGGAGAGGTGGGCTTCCGGCTTCTCAATGACCGAACGAAACGCAACAATGCAAGCACTGTTACTTCACGTAACACCGACGCGTCGGTATTTCTGTGGGTCGGGTGGTACTACCTCGGACGAGTTGACCCATTCATGCTGAAATTAGTTATAGCTTGAACGTGGCTCTACGACCTACAAAGGTAGTTACAGAATTATGTTTTTCCACCTCATTTTCAAATACTGTTTAGATTTCAATATTTAGTTACTTTATGAGATATATTAGAGAGATTTATTCATTTTAAGATTGTTGATAAAGGCATTAAACTAAACACATGGTCTAGAAGAACGTATACGCGCATATACTGTGAATGTGGCCTACTTGACTTCTTAAAGTATTATCTATTTCATGAAATTAGAAATTGTTAAATGTTGGCGTTACAAAAGTAAATTCAAACAAAGTACTAGTTTTTATGTGAATATACATCTCTTTGCTTATTGGTAGAAACATCGTTATTGCTTTGTTAAGACAAGAATATGGCTTATTACATAATTTAAAGCTTTTTTTAGCTATTTTTATTTCCACTTTTCATTTTCGAAATAAATTTATACTAATATTATAAAGCTGAAGAGTGTTTGCTTTAAGGCGCTAATCTCAGTAACTACTGTTCCGATTTTAAAAACTCTTTCAGTGTTAGATAGCTCATTTATAGAGGCTATAGGCTATATATAAGCACGCTCACACTACTAGGAGCAGAGCACCAATGAAGGATGTTTCAAAATCGTTGTTTTTTCTTTTTAAGAACTTCCTTTGCGTATTAGCGTTAGCTCAAATTAACTATTCCAAGCGGATAAAGTCGCAGGCAGAAGCTAGTAATTAGATAAACCTGGTACAGTCTGTATCGGTCGTATGCTTTACGTACTGAATGTAGTATTTTTTGATGTGAAACATCTATAGGCGCGGGCAAACCTGATGACCTGACTTGACGCGACGTGGCGAAGTAAAACACGAATTTTGTACTATTAACGAAATACTCAAAAACATTTGCAACCCTATCTGTAGAAATATAAGATTCAAATTGTTTTGTCGGCCATTCGTTATACTAGTGTTAAGCAGCACGCCTCGTCGACCTAGTGCCCTTTGATAAATGCCGCCAAAAACACCGCGCTTGGGCCTTGTTGAATTTATGTATTTTGTATTTAATAAAAATGCGTATTTACGTAATAAAATAAAGAAACAGTCATTATTTTATGTAACAAATTTGAAATGCTTTATCTTCTCATTATGCCATAGCTAATTCATGTCGTAATTTGTTTTTTTTTTTTTAGGCATATAACTTATGAAACATCGGAACAATTTTTTATTGTCAAAGTTCAACTTTCTACTCTTTAAACTAGGGTTACCAGAAGGAAGACTTGAATAGTCTCATTACTCAACAACTGTTTCCATTTTATGCTAAACGCATTTGTGCTAACAAGTTGTAACACGTCATAATGTTTTCAGGGCACGACCGAGTCTTGTACGAAAGTAGGTGGCAAATGTGAAATAGATAATTCGTCAAGTAAATACTCTCCATTGTGTAAATCTATATTATTAAGTATGTTCACGAAATATATCAGTGGTTATTTATTCTAGCTTCTTGATTTCAACAAAAATAGATTTACTATGCAACCAAACAAATTAAACGTACTAAAGAACAACTTCTTAGAGGTTCTCTGTTAATTACGTGAGGCCTTTTTGAGCATTTTTTGACCTCCTTTCCCCTAACATTATGCCAGAATAAATTTTGTATTATGAGTAAAAATATATGTGATACTTTTATAGAAGAAAAAAAAAATAATTTGCTGTATTATTTTTGCTTTAACTTTTTTATTATTATTATATTTAGTTCTATTATTATATAACATTTCGTAATATCGATACTAAATTAACATTTATTCATGGATTTTAAAACAGAAGAATTGTGTTCTATTTTAGTCTAAAAAAATTTCTTACTTTGAATTAATCTGATCTTTCCATATTTTTTCAGTAATATTTGTCTGAAAAATTTACGGGATATGTATCGAAAACCCCTGTGTTGATCGTGTCAGATTTAGTGAGATTCGTTATAACCAACATGTCTAAACCCCTTACGCAATTAATGAATGTGCCCCTTTGAAATTTTGGCAAATTTTTTGTGTGACGAAATTTGGTCATTATTTTCTTTATTCACCTTCTGCCGTGGCAAAGCTAGCGATCAAATATGAATGAGTTGTCCTTTCCTGACAATGTACGAATTGTAGTGCTAACTTGGTAACTATTTGAACTATTTTTTGTCAAATTAACTAATGCTGTTGGCCTGAAGCACCTTAACAGCTTAATCGGGATTAGGGCGAGCGCGGAAGGCACTCAACGGAATGACAACTAGCTCCAGGGTACAAAAGTGGTCTAAGCTCGGCTCGGGCTATGACCTTGCATGCAAATACCTCGGATTTGTTTCGAATTAATTAACAATTACTATTTACACTTCTGTTAAGGCCTAGTTTTGTTATTATAAATGGATATCAGGACAAAAAAGTAAAATAACCGTGATAAAAATGTTTGGTTTATTAACTTTATTAACCTTGCGCAATATACATATTATTATATTAAATTAAACAATTTGAAATATTATTCGAGTTTAAACTCTATTACGTTTCGCAATTTAATAGTTATTATTAAAATAATTTACTAATCACGTTCGAAGGAATCCAAAGACAATCTAATTAACGCTTGATTCCAGTAGAATAATTAATATACAATGATTTTGACAAAAAAGGAATAATTTAATTGCTTTAGGTATCGACTCGAAGCCTTGAGTTAGTTAAAACTCGTATAAATGAGTAATATTTATAGTCTTAAATTAAATAATATTGTATTGTGAGAATTGTTGTTTAATTTATTCCATTAACAATGATATTATAACTATAGATACGTCACAAGCGCTTCGACAGCGGTTTGTTAAAACTTGGCTAGCTAGCTTCTTTTTGAAGGCTGATTCATCAATACGGGCGTATCTAAGCAAGATATAACTGTTTCTTTTTCACCACCGATATTGAGAATATGCGATCTTACTTTTCCATCCACATTTTATCTAAGACAGTTTATGTATGCGTGCGTTATCTTGCCATTTGTTTTGTCAAAATATCATGTAGGTAACGTATCAACACCTTCTTAGTTATAATATCATTGCACTATGGATACATTATTTGTAGGAATGTACAATTTTTTAACGAACTGGTGGGTCACTGATGTTAAGTGATCACCACCGTCCATAGACATCAACAACACCAGAGGAGTCGTAAGTGCGTTACCAGTTTGTGTTGCTGGGGAGGACGGAGAGTGGGCCTCCGGCGCTCTCACTGACCGAACGAAACGGAACGATGCAAGCACTGTTATTTCACGACAGTGTTTCTGTGGGTCGGGTGGTACTACCCCAGATGAGTCAACCCATTCATGCTGAAACCAGTTATAGCTTCAGCGTGACTCTACTACCTTTCTTTTTATTAATGTGGTGAAATTCTTTACGGATAATCACCCTTCCGTGGGAGAGAGTGAGTTATGTCTGACTCCCACGGACTAAAACCCCACGGTGTACCGTCCACCGCATGTTAGTAGCGCCCAGGGATCGATCTTGCTCCCTCCTGAGAAACCGCCCTTGCGTGGCTCTACTACCTACATAAGTGTTTCTAATACTTTGTAAGTTTTACCGTTAGACCAAAATCTCTTTAGAAGTTTAATGACAATATAGTCCAAGATGGTAAATACGCTAAAACTAGATGGGAACTGGCTCCTAAGTCCAGCTCCTGGAACACAAGTAAGGTGCTTGGCAATAGATTTTCAACTTAAGGATAGAAGTTACGTAGGCTTAGAAAAAGCCCTACAGTACCGTGTTATGGTTTCATCCCGATGTTTTTCTTCTTTTTTCAAACATTAAAAAGATCTATCATGAGACTACAATATCCATCCAACTGAAAGGAGCAAGCTGTCAATTCGAGACGCTTATGTCATCCAGTTTATCAATTGTTGATGTGTCGAGTTTCTAGTGATAGATGCTCATTATTACGTAGTTTAGGTGGTAGTATATTATATAACTCATCAGCTACACAATTTATAATGAGTTGGTATTTTCCCACGACTTCGAACGCGTTTTTGTATGAAATAAATATTTTTATCCTTAGTCTTCTGCCAGGTCTGTTTGCTTCTTCGCGATAAACTTAAAAAATACTGAATGGATTTTCACGCGGTTCTCAGTAGTCGATAAAGCGATTCACGAGGAAAAGTTAGGTATATAATTTGTCAAGTTTTTTTTTATTATCAGAGTAGAATAACGTCCGCACATGTATACAAAATATGTAATAATTGCGTGAAGACGGATTTTCATTCTAAATTTCAACCATTTTTTAAAACCTCTTCCTTTAACCAAATTTTCACCGCTCCAATAGTTTGGCCTTTACGCACATATGTCGGTCAGTATTATATTATTTCACAATTATATTAATTGGAAAAAAAACAATGAAAATGAAATATAGAGTAAATAATTACCCATTTGCCGCTAACCCTGCAGTCTTGCGTGTAAACAACAGCGAGTAGACACAAAAAATATATAAACACTCTAATTACTAACATATTTTTACACTGTGATTTCTTTTTTTTATTTCTATAAATGGATATGGCACAGAATATAAAATTTTAATGATATACAGTGTAATAATTTGTGTTACGCGCGTGCGATATGCGCTACCGCAGCGACCTCGACAATTGTGAACGAGTGATTCTACAAGCGCTCGCGGTCCTCTATTACCTATTATGATTACCAACAAATTAATAAAGGTTAATTTCTTACTAGGTCTTTCATGCAGCTTTGCTTGCTTGTTTTCAGTTTCAATAAACATTTTTCACAATAGGTAGTAAAATGTAACGGTATAGGTATTTATTTATCTAATAGCTATGCTTGTGATTTAATGCAACAAAAAAACAGTCAGTAATTTACTGTATTTTAAGCGTTATTTGTACATTATATAGTTATATTATATAATATTATAATATCACCATTATATGCTTATTGTAGTAAAAGATTGAATTACATTTGTTTACCTACTGTTTTTTCATACTTAACTCGAGCTGTTATTCAAATTACAATAACATCTCATTACTCGAGGATATGCTTTATGATGTTCTTGTTGAGGTTTTATCGTGAACTTAGTATTTTAGTAGTCGTGCGTGTGTAAACAAACAGACAGAAAATCCGACAGACAAATATTTAAATAAATTAAATGTTTTTTATTATTCCTACACTGTTAGTAGTGGTAGAGCCACGCTGAAGCTATTATAGGTTTCAGCCTGAATGGGTGTGCTCGTCCGGGGTAGCACCACCCTCTCACAGAAAACCGACGTGAAGTAACAGTGCTTACATTGTTGCGTTTCGTTCGGTCAGTGATAGCGCCAGAGACCCATCTCCCCTCCCCTCCCTTCTCCCCTTCCTTCCCCTCCCCCTTTCTCTCCATTCCCACAAACACAGGCTGGCAACGCACTTGCGACTCCACTGGGGTTGCTAGTGTCTATGGACGGCGGTGATCGCTTAACAACAGGTGACCCGCATATTCGTTTGCCTCCTATATGACATTAAAAAAAAACTGTAGGTGTCTATTACAATTTTTTTTTCACAAAATCTAAAAAGTACAGAGACATTTACATTCTCATCATATGTATAGATTTTATATATTTAGCACTCCAATATGATTACATTACAGGTACAATTATATGTTATTAATTGTAACATAAAATTATAACATTGCAATCATTCAGATCGGGGGAGAATTTTTTCTCTTATTATATTCAAGCATTACATAATGTTATACTTATCCTAATGTATAACTGTAATTTATTAAAATTCAATATTCAATTTCATTTGCATTTTACTGTGCCTTTTAAATAATATGTGCTCTTGTGGATCAAATGCATTAAAAATATATATAGATATGGGTTGTTCTTTTATCTCATTACACTGATTTCTCGTAAGTATTACAGGGTTATTATAATTATGAAGATTCTCTGAAGAAGGTATACTCTGCGTATGGGTTATTTCATGCCAAATTTAATTGTGTTTGCTTCAGAGATTTCATCGTTTAAAAGTAACAAACAGACAAGTAGTTATTTACGAATTTATAATATTTCATATGTATGTAAAATGCACGTAACATAAGATTTGCACGTTTATGCATATCGGTGCAAAATGGTAAATATACATAATACATTACAATACAATATACGTGAGATCTTTGATAAAATTTAATTTAAACCTAAATTTATTATTTATTGCTAGCTATTGATAGCCCACGGCTTCATTGGCGTTAATGTAGGTTAGGTCCATTTCTCGGGAACAATTTTTTTTTTGGATGAAAGTATCCGATGTCTTTATTGTATCCCTGATAACGTATACATATGATGCTGGGCTGAATATTTAAGGCATTAGAGCGTGATATTCGCATAAATAACAATAGTGTAGACTGTACACGTAAGAAGTCTGAAGAATGACGACTAGACTTATGGATAAAGGTCTGGACTCGTCGACGATGTGGTAAAGATCTATATTCATTAATATAACCTTATTTATATATTATGAATACTATTAACATTATCATCAGTAAGTAACTATCATTATTAGTGGCCACTAAACATGAAATATTAGAAAATCTGTTGGCAAAAAGAGGACAAAAAAGTACTGAATTGTTTTATTTTCGCCTATCTATATATAAATAGTATTATGTACACACATATATATGTATAACATTGAATAATAAATCCAAGCTTTTATCCATATAAATCTTAATAGATTTAAATACATTTTTGTAATACTATGTACACCGAAGTTATTAGAAAAATTCCAATAAAATGTATGCCATTTTTGTAAAAAGAGATTAAAAGAAAAGGACAGTAATATAATAATAACTGTGCTGTTATCTACAGCAAATTTAAATACGTCTCGTTAATACATTATTATAGGTCTAGTGTAAGTGGTAGTTGTTCTAAAAGTTGTAAAATAACAATTTAGCCGTCTAATATAGCTTGTAATAAATTAATTAAATGGATTATTAGAAATTGAACGACGCGACGCTTCTAAATTATGCAATACACCTATTAATATTATGATTGAAATATTTCCGTCAGCTTACGCCTCAACAACATTGTTATTAAATTGTATATTAATACTGAGTTAATTAATAATCAATATTAATAAAAATTTTCATTGCCCTATATAATAAACATGGACATAGGATTGTTTAAACAGCGGTTACGGAAATATATAGTAAGGCATAATAGAGAAATCTTGACGAAAAATAGAAATTACCCTTTCCCTGCGCGAAATAACTTTACCGAGAGAATTTTTTTAAATGGGACTGTCAGAGCTGTACCAAAACATCCGCTACATATGTGTAGCACACATAAAACAACACTGAACTGTTTTAAAAATGTAATCAGTAAGTAAAAATTACAGAGATTATACATTTTGAAAGTTAGTACGTCTGCCATGCACGATTCGTTCAGAGAAGTACCACAGGACCATAAATGTGGATAACACTGTTGTTGGCAGCGACTAGATCATACTTCGATTATACAAGGAGTTTTCATATTCGATCGTGGGTATACACAATTCAGAAGTTATGCCTACAGACCAGAGAATACTCTAATCGATTTCGTTACGGCAAAGCGTTCTTCTATAACTTGTTTAGACACTTAGATTTGCGTTCGTAGATTATGACAAAATACGCAATTTACATAAAAAAAAAATATTTCAATTGATTTTGTATTTATCCAAGGGTTGACACAATGAGTTTTAGGTATTGAAAAGCCTGAAATCGTAAAAGACTATATCATATATTATATAATAAGAAATTACCGTATTTTAGAAAATGTTGTCCTAAAAACAAGATAACTAACATCGATTGATATGAAATGTCTTTTTTTAGTATTTCATAGGTTTTAGCACTTGATCATCAAATGTTAAATGATGATGTGGTCTAAGGTAGTAAACACGACCAATCTACAGGTGCTTGACACATTTAGAATTCGAGAGTGAGAGGCTAGCCAACAACTTAGAACAAGCCCTTCCAATATGGCTTTATCCATCACAGAAAGCTTCAGCTAAGTCGCAAGGATTTAAACCAACGTACATCAACGCGGTGTCCGAATACGCTATCAACTAAGCCATCATCGCTTAAAACTATGTGATTTTTATTTTCAAAATCTTATAATTACAATATCGAGATGTCTCAAAAGTTAAAAATTATCTGCTAGGAATGTTTTCATCTACTTTGAATCATGAATGTACAAGCTCTTATTACCTTGCCCGTTAGCTTGTAATATTATTAACTGTATTAAAAAAAAATCTTAGTATTAGATCTAGTCCTATAAACGAGAAAATGAGCCTAAATAAGGTGAATGACATCAACTAAGGCTGGTTGATTACGAGCCTTCGGAGGATATCGCACTGTAAATAAGCTCAGTATTCGTGTACCCCAAGGTTTGCAATCAACAATATAAATCGACTTACCATTTTTCTGGAACGTCCAGTTTCTCTCGGTGGCTTAGTCGACGTAATGATGGGCTTGACTACGTAGTCACTTAGTGACTTAATCAGCATTTAAAATGGCGTATTGTTGCGCACGGCGCGTGGAGACAACGTTTTGTTGTTGGTGAATACTGAAGAATAGAATATAAGAGTAAGTCTTGGTTTTTTGGTAGTCATCACTACTTGTGAGTTTTAAATTGTATAGTATTTTTCCCAATACAATAATAAACAACAAAGCTAAAAAGGCAAAAGGAATTTTCACGTATACTACAATTTTATAGTATATTTATAAAAAAATGCTATAAAAATACGTAATCAAACTACAGATGTTGTTGAAATATATTCCCATATTATAATGATCCCTCAGTAGCTATTGACAAGGCTTTTTCATTGACAGCTTAGTTTGTTTCAAAGAGGGGCGATGGATCTTTTTGAACTGGTTATGTGTTTGTGTCACGGATGACCAGCTCTTTAAAAATGTGGGTTATTTTCTATTCTGTAATAAATCGTTACTGACAATAGTGAAAGTTTATGATGAAGTTGTGATTTGTTTGACTCGTAAAAGTAATTTTTAACATAAAAAAACATATTGTATTCTATGCTATGTTTATACTCAAGTTGTGTTAAGTTTATGGTGTATTTTGTATTACAATTCATTAGTACCATATGCTACCTTCTTTTGCAATATATGAACGAATACAAAGTTTGTGGCGTACAAATATTAGATCAATGGAATATATATTCGAAAAACTTATTTAATAACTAGCTTCTGCCTGCGATATCGTCTGCACGTTACTTTGGGCTAACACTAAGAAGACGCGGAAGCTCTCAGAATAGCCCTATTTTGAGACATTCTTCATTGGGGCTCCTCTCCTCTCGTCTCTGGTTTTAACGTGATGTTATGTAGCCTGAAGCCTTCCTCGATAAATTAGCTATCTAACAACGAAATAATTTTCCAATCAGACCGGTAGTTCTAGAGATTAGCGCGTTCAACCATACAAACAAACAAACAAACTCTTCAGCTTTACATATTAGTATAGATATAGATTAGTATAGATTATTATCTTGTACTCGTGACTTCATTGTGGGTTGTTTTTTATTCTTTAATCTTTATTTTGCCACTGCTATTTATCACCTCTAGCATTTTACGGATTATAAGTTACCTCTGACGAATCTTAATATTACTACCTAACCTTTAGTTAAAAGCGTAATGCCATGAAGCGTAGTATATATTCTGAAAAATATGTTTATTTGTCATTGAAAGTTTCGTTAAAATAGATTTAGTTCGTCGAAATTTTTTCAGCTAGGCAACATTTTTTTTTATCGTGGGGATTATCCCTTATGGATATGTCCGACTTGCACGGACTAAAACCCCACGGTGTACCGACCGACCGTAGTGTTGGGGCGGCAAGGGATCGTTCTATCTATTCCCCTTAGATAGCCGCCCCAACCGCCCGCCCGGCGGAAGGTGGCCGCCGGACTCCTACCTATAGACAGGCAGCTGGGTACACAACAGCTGCCTCCTCTCGTCCGCCGGACCTTTTTTTTTTTTTTTTTTTTAACCGCACTATGGAAGTGTCACGGGGTAGCGTGAGCAAGCTCCGCAACACCCCCGGCGACAGGCGTTTCCCACGCCACACCCGGCTGAGGCAGCCCGGTTACGAGACTGCCTCCCAGCCACCCGAACCCGTGCAATGGGGGTCCAGGCCCCCCGACCCTTTCCCCCTGGGCTCGGTCGACAGCGGAGAGGTTACCCGCTCCGCCGCCGCCCCACGATTGATTTTTTAACGAGGTTTACTCCTCCTCCGCCCGAGCCACCCCGAGGTCACCTCCGGCCTAAGCTACCCTACGCACCCCTCCCCCTTTTCCCACGATCCTAGCCCTACCCTACCTAACACAATCCCTACGCCCGCCAATCCCTGGACTTACCTACCCACAAAGTAGGTAGGCAAGCCAGAGGATACCTATCCAGCACCCCCCTCCCACTCAATCCCCCACCCTAACCGTCCCTAACCCTAACCATCTTACCTACCTACACAACCCTACGCCCGCCTAATGAGGTTGAATATGAGGTTTCCTAAACCTGACCCCCCCATCCCTACGTAGCCTACTGTGGGAGGTTCCCTCAGGGTGGCCTCTGGTGAAAACTACCACCTCCTCTCCGTCTCCCACGCCCAGAACCATAACGACGCCGTCTGGCCTCTGGTGCCTCGGGATCCCTCTCTCTGATTCTCTCGGCGTTCTCCTTCTGGAGCATGACCAACTCACAGAATGAGACCACTGCACTCCATGATTCCTCGTTGCTCACCATGGCTCGCACTACAGACGAGAGCGAGAGATCTCCACCAACGGCGGACACCAACTCACCTCGTTCAGCAGTCCATGCTGGGCAAAGCTCCAAAGTGTGTTGAGCCGTATCCAGGCTGTCCCCACAGTGGTGACACTCCTGTGTTGGCTCCTTTCTAGCTACGACGTGCAGGTATCGGCCAAAACACCCGTGGCCCGAAAGTACTTGCACCAGCCTGTATGTGAGGGTACCAAATCCCCTGCTCACCCATTGGGAAAGAACGGGACGAATGGCTTCAATTGTCCTAAGTCCTGCAGTAGGCGAGGCTAATGCGATCTTCCAGACTTGAAGCGCCTCATAGGGTAGGGCTGCTCTCTGCGCATTTCTCTCCCTTGGCGTGATTCTGCTGCCGCGCGCGCATCTATCGCTGCGCCAGCGGTACAATTCCGCTTGGGCGTGTGCTATCAGTTCCCATGGGATGGATCCAGCTAGTACACAAGCCGCCTCATATGATATAGTCCGATATCCGCGGATAATCCTATTCGCCATTATGCGCTGTAGGTTGCGCAGTATTACTCTGTTCCTAGGGGATAAATCCCTATACCACACGGGGGCACCATACAAAGTCATCGAGCGGATGACGCTTAAGTACAGTAAGCGGCACCTAGCTCCAGCCCCGCCCAGGTTAGGGAGCAGTCTTGCTAGCACTGAGGCACTCTTCATTACCCTCGGTTTTAACTCCTTAAAATGATGCTGGAATGTCCATCGGCTGTCCAGTGTCAGACCCAAGTATTTCATCATAGAGACTATATTGATGTGGACTCCATTGACTTCGATATGCGTATCCGGCGGCAATGGGCTTCGCCGACTGTGGAAACAGATTGCCTCTGTTTTGTTTAACGCCACCGCCAAACCTAGTTTCGCAATTCTCTCCACTACTTGTGCTGTGCTTACTGAGGCTAGCACAATCGCGTCCCGCACAGTTTTACCTCGAGCCGTGATGAGGGTGTCGTCAGCATAGCAGGTTAAGTCTGCTCGGGCAGTAGGGCTCCTCGCAGGACCCAATCATACCCCACGTTCCATAATAATGGTCCAAGAACGGATCCTTGTGGGACTCCGCAGGTAATCTGTCTAGCGTATGTACGGCCGTCTTGTCCATTACATGTGATTCGTCTGCCCTCCAGATACGATCCAACAAGGTGTTGCAGGTAGGAGGGAACCCTGTGGTAAGCGCTTCTCTGATGCACTTCCAGGGGAGGCTATTAAAAGCATTAGCTATGTCCAAGGATACTGCTACTAGCACACTCCCCCGGGAGAGCGCTTTTTCGGCGAGTACCCTGATGCGCAGAATAGCGTCAACCGTTGACCGACCTTCTCGAAACCCGTACTACCTGTCCGCCGGACCTGTGCAATGAAGGAATGAGTCCCCCGACTGCATCCCCTCAGGTCCGGCTACGGTGACAGGAGGAGTTGGGCAAAGCACCGCCTCCTCCTGCCGGTCCTCCGTTGACGGAGACGGCCACTTAGTGGGTCCGTGAGATTGTGCAGCCTATCATATGTTTGATTAACCTGGATACTAGCTTTGGGACAGATTGGTCCCAGCGCGCTTTTTTAAAAAAATTTAAATTTCCCGCCATCGGCAAAGACATTTAGTACATGTACCATATGAGTCTATAAATCTATGGTCACAATAATATATTTATATTTGATATTTTTTTCATAAAAATTATATCTAATTTAAAATATATTTCGTTTTTTTTTTTTCTTATGATCGATAAAATATTGTATATTTTCTTGAAATAAGTTTTATATGAAATAAGGAGAAAGATTAATAGTAAAGTTAATTGGCTGAAAACTATTGTTATCACATTCATTGGTCTAAATTATTCAATATTTAATTTGATATATTCATATTGTATTAGTTTAATGTATATTTAGTTCAGTATTTAATGTTAAATATTTTTTCTAACCTAAAAGTATAAATACAATAGCTAAGTTGGACATTTCGTGGTTTAGTACAAAAAATAACTATTTTTCGGAGTGTCAATAGATGTAAAAACTAGACTAATGATATTTATTTCAAATTAAATTAAATTTTAAGTTTAATTTAAATAATTCAGACTAATTAATTTAAAAATTCACAACAGAAGACAGTAATTTTGTTGTGTTGAGTTTTTACTTCCGTCGGTAGTCCTTATAACTGCCTATTTTGTTATACTTTAGAGTGTTAAAAAAGTATGTGTTGGTTTTTCTTTTCGAAATTCAAGTATTTGAGATGAATAATAGTCTATCTCCTGATTGTACAATATACATAAACCTTTCACTATAAACACAATTAAAATTAGATGAAAATAAATGAGGGATAAAAATTGTTATTATTAGCATTTCTTCCATCGTATGATTTATATAAAGTTTAAGTTGTATCAAAGAATTATAAAATTGTGGGACTGAGTACAATTATTGAAATGCTCTTTAAAAACAATCGTAAGTACGAAACACATGCCGCTTGCAGTAATATGTAAAGTGTACATTAGATATATAAATACTAAAACTGAGCCAAATGAGGTTTGTCATCAGCAGCATATTTGGAACTTTACTCCAACATATAACCTCAGTGCTCACTAACACTGTATAAGGAAGTAATGAAACAATTACTTAAAATATGATTATAAAGATTTACATCTACATTACATTTAATGTACATTTCGATTGTAATTAACATTTTGTGACTATAAAAAATAAACGCTTGTCTGTTCCGGAAGAAATAGTATTATGGAACTCTTTACATAATACGTTTATGGTTTAAGATCTTATTAGGAAGACCTCGTCTATCTTCAAAGTGACTAATAATTATAATGACGAATTGTAACCAATAAGTTGATAATTATGTCTCTAATTATAAATAAAGAATGAGTTGAAATCGTGCTAAATTTCATACAGAAAAAGTCGCGGGTAATAGCTAGTCTAAAATAGAATAACCTCAATTACTTTTTATAAGGTTCGCTGTCTACCAGTGAAATTCCCGTAAAAGTCGATCAACCGTTTTGAAGATAGTACTGTGGGCAAAGCCACGGTTAACAGCTAATATATGCTAAAATTGTTTGAATTACTTTTTATAAGGTTAGTCATTATCTGCCAGTGAAAGTCTCATAAAGATCAGTCTAATCGTTTTGGAGATAGCACTGCGGGCGAAGCCACAGTCAAAAGCTAGTATAAATTAAAATTACTTAAAAAAAACTTTTTAACAAAAAATTAAACCGCCGAAAAAACTGAAAAGCAAAATATAATAAACCTTTTACTTTATATATCTTAATAACTAAGTTCTCAAACTAATGTAAGTATATCTAAGTAATTTTAAGTCGGCGGGTTAAATTTATATGGGACAAACTTTGGAGTATAGCCTTTCTAATAAAAAAAGAATTGTTAAAATCGGACTATATTGTAAAAAGTGATCATACATAAAAAAATATACATATACGTGACGAATTAAGAACCTCCTCCGTTTTTTTCATCGGTTAATAACTTTTAATGAAGTGCTGCTAGTGAAAGTCTCGTGAAGATCGGTTTAATCGTTCTGGAGATAGTGCTACCGACGAAGCCACGGTCAACAGCTAGTATAAACTAAAATTACTTAAATTACTTTTTATATGGTCAGCTGTTTGTCAATGAAAGTTTCTTCACGATTGGTCTAACCGATTTAGAGATAGTACTGCGGGCAAAGCTACAGTTAACAGATAGTCTAAATTAAAATACATTAAATTATTTGTTATGATATTTGCTATTTGTTGACGCAAGTTCTATGACACCGATTGTCTATCCGTTTTGGAGATAGCATTGCAGACGAAACCGCGGTTAACACTTAGTCTAATTTAAAGTAGCCTATGTCACCCGCAGTAATTTCAGCTATCTGACAGTGAAATACCCGTTAACATCGGTCCAGCAGTTTCGGAGATTAACCGGAACAAACAGACAGACAGACAGAGAGACAAAAATTTTAAAAATTGCATTTTTGCTATCAGAAGCGTATTGTATACTTTCATACCCAATCAGTGATTTTATTTTTATTTTGATATTATATACAGACACTTCATTTTTATTATATGTATAGATAATACTAAGTTATGTTTATCCTTTTATAACTTCGTTATTAACTATTTTCAACCTTATTAATCGGTTAGAAGATTTTTAAATGACACAATAAGAACATATCTCTATGTTGTGCGTGTGGCAATATTTCATGTTATTACGATCAAACGGTGAATACTTTCTTTCTCGCAGCTCTATGTTAAGCTCTGTTTTATTAGTGTGTATTTGTTTTTCTAAGTTTATATTTGTTTAGTCATTAATTTGTAGATGTAGTAGCTATACTTACACGTATTTAATGTGAACATCTGTGGCGTGTTTTGCATGTCTGTGTTACTTGTTTGTACTTATTACGTTTGGTCATTATTTTTTTAATATTAATTATAACCTATCTGAACGTACGTTTATCATCACAAAGGCTCCTATCGAAAATCAGGGCTGCACTACTACTGCTATACTGCCTATACTTTTTGATGTCATACATCTGGTAGGCGGAGGGTAAACCAGATCGTTGGCGTAGCGATGCAAATACGAACTTTGTATTATTAACAAAATACTCAAAAATATTTGCAACGCTATTTGTATAAACAAGATTCAAACCGTTTTGTAGGCCACTCGTTGCTGTAGTGTTACGCGGCATGCCTGCGCCTAGTTGAATTTTTGTATTTAATAAACATGAATATTTATGTACTAAAATAAATTAACAGTAATTATTTTATAGAAAAAATTTGTAATGCTTTATCTTTTTACTATGCCGTAGCTGATACCTGTCGTAATGCTTATAACTTATAAAAAACAGTTTCGATGTTTCACATCCGCCAGGTATCCCGTGACGGCTCAATTTTTTTCATTTTTCACATGCATATCATTTTGTTTAATTTGTTTGTTCAATTTAAAATAATTGTATGCATGTTCCAACAATAAACAATTGTTTTCTTTCTTACATGGGAATAAATAATATAAGTACATATATTTACGTTTTTTTTATATCATGTAGGAGGCAAACGGGTAGGCGGCTCACCTGATGTTAAGTGATCTCCACCGTCTATAGACACCAACAACATCATAGGAGTTGCACGTGCGTTGCCAGCCTATGTTTGGGGGAATGGGGGAAGGGAGAGAAGAGGGAAGTGGATTGGAGAGGACAAGTGAGGGGAAGAGGGAAGTGGGTCTCCGGCACTCTCACTGACAGAACGAAAGGCAATAATGCAACAAGCACTGTTACTTTACGTCGGTTTTCTGTGAGAGGGTAGTACTACGTTACGTTATTATATTTACGTATCTTATTATTAGTGTTCGGAAAATATTGGTAAAAAGGTTGTATACCGAATAAATTCATAATTTTCACGTTCTTATATGGAATTTTTTTCTTTATATGTATTTTGCTCTATCGATAATTAGGTGGCACTGTGCTATCTATATTTTTGTGTTATTATTACTATCTTTTAACGACTTTATAAGTACAATTTGACCACAGCTTGATCTGGTGACTTGATTAGCTCTAAATTGAAATATTTATAGGTGCTTGTTTTCAATTTAAGCGTTGTAGCTAGTTCGGCTAGCTTCGAAAAAATCTCGAACAGCATGCTATTGAAAGCTTTGGTTCGTTCGTAAGTCAACATTGCTGCAAAATAATAAACATATTTGAGAGATTTAATGCCTAAATCATACTTCATTTATATCTATCTATATTTATAATAGGAATGTTTGAAGAAGAAGAGTTGAAGAAGATTACAATCACTTTTAGAGATGTCTGTCTGTTTGTATGGACACGCATCTAAAATACTGCGTTCATGATAAAACCTGCGAGGAGATCTATATAATATAAATAAAATAAAATATATAATAAAGCATATTTTCGGGTAACATTTAATCTTTGTTTCATTAAAATCGGTTCGGTCTATCAAAAGTTACTGTACTTTTAATGAAGACGCGACTTAAGTACGAGAGAAAACTAGATAAGTAAATGGACTTAATACATTCAGTTTATTGATCGCGGTTTTTTTACACAAGGTTTCACTCGGAAGAAGTCGCGAACAAAGCTATTTTTACTATATAAAGGTATGATTTTAACGAATAGTATTATGAAACACAATAGGTTCATCTTACAACAAAGAAAGGTCGCATGGCATTATTAGTTTTTACAATTTTCGAACTTTGCAGATATGTCTCATTCAGACGATTCCTTGAAGTAAGATGGCTTTGCTGTTATTCCAGGTTATTGTCCCGGTTTGATTATTGTACTGAGGGTTTATTGTTGAAGTTATTCCGTTGAATTAACTTCAATTAATTGAAAGGTATATTGAAATCTGCTTATGACGTTATAACGGTAGGTCTGAATACGGCGATACGTGGAAATTTTACTGCTCGTAATTTTCTTTATTATGTAAATTCTCAGGACTTGAAGTTGAACTGAGGTAATAAATGGGAACAGATTGTACTGAAAAGTATATTCCTACGCTAATAAAATTTAGAACACCGTACGTGGCAGTTGCTACGCCCGCGGCATCATTCCAGAGGATTTGACAAAAAACCTGTAAACGTATTTTGATGCGAAACATCTATTATATAACAGCGCATATCGGCAGTTAGATCGATTCGTATGCCGTCACGGCAAACGAGATAACGCTTTCTTATGCCATCACGTCCGCTCTACGCTATCATTCTCTCGACTCCCTTGTATGTGTGCACGCATATACACATCGTTGTTTCTTTGTGTGAGAACTGTGTATTACTTCTATCCGAATATAGTATACTTGACATTTTTTAAATTATAGGTTCTAATTTATTTTAATGTTATTAACTTAAATGTTTTCAAAAGATGGCGAATTAGAATTTTAAAACCCCTCCATAAGAAGTTTTACTTCCAACAGAACACGGTAAGCTTTACCTTCAACATCTTTTTGTGTATGTATTGGGTGACTGCTTATTCGTTAGCAATATTTTTACAGGATATTCAGTATTTGATACTCGTTCTATATCTATTAAAAAATAGGTGCTTAATATTTGACCTACTTATCTAGAAAATACAAAAATTATAGTCTATCCTCCTCTACCCGTCTATGTTAAGGCACAGTGTCATTGACCGTCGGGAGTAGTAAAAGTGAAATAAAAGTGAACCCAACCAACTAACAAGGGATAATTTTTTGAAGTTTGAGTAAACAAGGGGGTTTACTGTTCGTTTTATTATCGAAGATTACATTATACATATATTTAAATATATACCCATACTCTCGAGACTCTCAAAACAAACTTTAACTTATGTTCTCTTTGTTGTTTATTAGTATTTGTTTTGATATTACAATTTTATATGTTAAATGTGATCACGAACTATCACACGATTGAAGATGACCACTCTTTAAACAGTCACAGTGTATAATTGTTTGTACTTTGGAAACGGTAGATACTATCTAATAAATTATTTCATTTGGGCACCGGATATATGAGACGAAGTAACGGTATACTTTTTTATGTAAAAGACGACCTGGATAATGGATTTCTCATCCTTATTTGCTGTACAATTGTGAAAAGAGATCGCAGTGCATTAGCGTTAAGGCAACGGTATTAACTTGTTTTTGTCAGCATAATTAATCATCTATATAAAAAAAAAAAACTGAACTTTGAAATTCGACAGTAGTCTTTTAAAGCCATAACACAAGCTTGGTTTGGAATAAAAGGCACTATGTAGAAGAGAAAAAAAAAGTATTACAAATATTTCTTGCGAATTTTCGAATTTTAGTTGGAGATTATCTTTATATGTTATGGGCGGTAAACGAACAGGCCTGTTACCTGATTTTAGGGGAGACGCAAGTGCGTTGCCAGCCTGTGTGTGGAAGAAGGAGGAGGGGAAAGACGAGGGAGAGGAGGGGAAGGGAGAGAAGGGGGGGCGGCGCTCTCACTGACCAAACGAAACGCAACAATGCAAACACTGTTACTTCACGTCGGTTTTGTGTGGGTCGCGTGATACCCGGATGAGCCAACCCATTCATACTAAAACCGGTAATAACTTCAACGTGGCTTTACCACCTAAAGGTTTATTCGGTTTAGGGCATTTTCGAAATCCGCTTGGTTAGCATCCACTCTCATTTTTCCTTGTTTTCCTGTTTTTCAGATAGAATGTGTCGAACCGAGAACGGGCGAGAACAGTCCGACACCGCGATCGCGATGTGCCTTTTTTATTTGCTAGTGAGTAGGCCACTTCGAGATTTGTATGTTGTAAAATAAATAACTTTGCCTACTTTCTTACTATGTATAACACAAAGATAGAAAAAAATATAGACGAAATGCAAGTCAGGCTCGCTGTATGAAACCCAAAATATTATGATTATTTTAATCTTATACAGAATAAAATACGGGAAAATATAAGTAAAAAAAATAATATAAATTCTAAAAATAACAATACGAATGAAAAGCATTATTCAGGTAATCATTTATTTCTGTAATCAATTGTTTTTAATAAGAGCAGAACCAACAAAAACCTATTCTCGTCCTAATCCATGGCTCGACGGAATGCAAGTATTGGTGGTCATCTCTAAAACCCAGTCGAACTGCACCGCATCGAACTCCGAATTAGACGTTTTAGGTCGCACTGATGTCATCTGGCTGTTGTACGATACCCGCTCATAAATCGGTGGATCGAACGTAAGGCAGCAGTCCGACAAAAATCGTCTGAATTAAAAGCGGCATAATTAAAGTACTTGCTCGAAGTGACTTCCCCTATTGCGTACGCAAAGTCATATTCTTTTCCCGAGTTGTGACTTAACTATTAAAGTAGTCTAATTATTTCGCATCGCATGTGCTGCGTTTAGAATTTCACTGTATAATCCAATAAGCTCAAACAAACCAGATATGCCAAACGAGGACAAAATAATATTACGACAACACTGCAATAATGGCGAGGTTCAACGAATTTTCTGCGAGAAAAGGTTGGCTCATACAGATCAAGAGATAAACTGGGTCAGAAAGCAACTGCTACATACGAGTACATAGTTTAGATGGGCTTGTATGAAAACTTCATTAGATTATGACATTATTCTGCCAAATAAACTAGAAAGGTCCATTTAATTATTTCACCGTAATGCCGTACTCTGGGGCGTTGTATTAGAGAATAACTAAGTGCCATGTCATGTTGGCAGAGTGATATGTGGGCGTGTATAAATGGCTTAGTCCAAACTTTTCATATTATAAGATTAGTTCCACACGTGTTTGTATTTATTTGTTGTTATTATTGTTTGTTTTTATTGCTTATTGTCATACTAATACAGTTATATCAGTATGGATGTTTTGTAAGTATTCTTAAAACTTCTTTATCGAGTCGAATCAGTAATAATATTACAAGTAACTTGTGCTAATTTTATTGTTCTGACAAGATGGTGTACCTTTTTTTTTTTCGAAATGACTACGCTATTGACTCAGCATGGTCTTAACAGCTTCAACGGACTACTAAGGCGAGCGCTTAAGGCATTCAGCCGATTTTATTTTGGCAACCAGCTCAAGGGTGCACGGCACACCTCGGCTTGGCTATTGCCTGTTGCATGCAAAATCGCGACCTATCTTAGCTAACCTAGCTAACTATTCATATATGTATGAGTTGTTGAAACGTATATGTGTACCAAGCATATACGCCTCAACAACTCCTCCATATATTTATTATCGGAAAATTGAGAGTTTTTCAGTTCGATAAAGGAAAAAAAAAGTAAACCCTTCCACTTTCATGTGTAACCGTGTAGGCGTGCACGTGTGTGGGGGTGATCGTGTAGTGTTGAAGCGGTGATGTATATTTGTGTGTCACCGTATCGCGCAAGCAACGCACTCAAGGGTTTCCTACCGTGGGATCGAACCTAGGCTTGAGCCGCTGCCGTGGGAGGCCTAATCGAATGTTGGTGTCCCTTTTATAACTTGTCATAGAGTTTTTGTGGCATGCTAAAGTTCTTACTCCGTGGTATTATTTTCGATCCACTTTACTTATGCACACTAACCGAACTATATTACGTAAAATGTCACGAATATTACAAAATAGGGAGTCAATAACACAAGTTTATAAATAGAATACAAAATTAGGCATAAAACTCCTGAAACTTATTCGTAAAATTAATTACACATAACCTTTTTTCATGCATTTTTTTATGTATAACAACTTTCAATATTGTAGAACAACAGTGTTGTAATTTATCTACCTTAGTTATGTATAAAGACATACATTCCTTATTTATGTATATGTAGGTATAAGAATTAATTACTAGGGTACAATAAAAAGGGTATTTCAATAAACTTTCAATTTTAAAATATACTAATATTATAAAGAGGTAAAGTTTATGAAGTTGTAGGGGGCAGTCTTCAGGAACTACTGATCCGATTTGAATAATTATTTCAGTGTTATACAGCTCATTTATCGCGGAAGGTTATAGGCTATATAACATCATGCTAAGGCCAATAGGAGGGGAACACAGCTGAATTTTTTTTTAATATCAGGATTTTTTTCCTCTTGAGAGCTTCTTTTGTTAACATTAGCTCAAAGTAACTATCACTACGCGGACGAAGTCGCGGGCAGGGGCTAGTCTTATATATATTTAATAACAATACAGTGTGGTGACTATTTTTAATTGTACACTGTGTAAATACGGACTCGGCAAGTGATATGAAATGTAAATAAAATAAACATATTTATTGCTCTGTAAGCTTACAAAAAACATTAGCCATAAAAAAGGTCTGCGACAAAGGGCCCCTGTGCGGCGTCAGCATAATGCTGCCAGTGACGGAAATCGTAGCGGTGTTTTTCAGCCAAGCCTCCAATTTCGCTGACAAGCACGCAATTAAGCCTAATAACCTCATTCCGCACCCCGTATCATTAAACATAAGATAACGATTACTTAATCACACTGTAGAATTATCCGACACGCAATATATATAAGAGTTGTTGAGGTATGTATGCTTGGTACACATATATATTCCAACAACTCATATATGTAGCTTAGGTTACCTCAGATAGGTCGCGAATTGCGCTTATCAGGTAACAGCCCAAGCCGAGGTATGCCGTGCACCTTTGAGTTAGTTGCCAAATAAAGTCGGCTGAGAGCCGTAAGCGCTCGCCTTAGTAGTCCGGTGAAGCTGTTAAAACCTTGCTAGGTCAATAGCTTAGTCATCTCGAGACAAAAAAAACGAACTGTAAAGGAAAAATTGGGGCATCATTTTCTTCGCTAGCTCCTCCAGTGCAAAGCGAGGACAAACAGCTATTCTATTTTGTCTTTTTTGTATAATCTCCAAATTGTAGATACGTTGAAAATAAATGTAATGAATCACGGGTCTGGATTTCCAGTATGACATGTAAAAATAATCAAAGAATACGAGAGGAGGAACGAAGATGTATGTATATAAAATATAAAAATATTTGCAAGGAGTTTATAAAACAAGATAGAGTTTATAAAACTTCTGTTCTTACGTGATCCGACTCTTCCAGTTATTTGTATAAATTCAATATAGATCAAACTGTCTCTTAACTTACTTAGTGAAGTTTAGGCAGGCCTTTCCCAAATTTTGTTCTTAATGTCAGATGTAATTTATATTTTCATGTTCTTTTCTCGTAGCGAGGATGAAGTTATTGGGTATAAATTATTAATTATCTAAAAACTACATCAATATTTTCTTTATTAAACAAGTATGAAAACCACGTGACATTGAGTGATTATTGCTGCCTGGAGTTATCTGAAAATAAGAGCGGTGTTGCTTTCTTGAAGAAATAAATGTAACCAGAGTATCTTAGTCGAAATTTAAGCAGGATTTCTAAACTTACATATTAGATTAAAATGATCACCATGCAATTACTGTTCCCGCTGTTAAAGGCAGGCGGTTAACTTCGCTCCTGCACACCCACCGCGGCTCACCCTGCAGTGTCTCCAGCCTAGGTACCTGATCTTCTGTTATGGAGTCCTCGAGCACGTCACGTGCACGATACAGTTACTACTTTCACTATCTGAGAGCACGTATGTCACTATACCTCACAAGTTTATACACAGTAAGTACATAGGCTCTGTGAGGGCCGTGTTTCTTTCTTTTTTTGTTTTGGCACTAGCAAAATTATCAAATACGTATGGGCTTTACGCGGCATATGAAGTTACGCATATGTATCGCATTAATGTATTGTTTTATTAGTTAGTACAATAAGTACCTACTAAATATAAATCGGCAATATTTGGATTCAAAGTGGTTGTCCAAGCCGAGGTTCTGATATTTTGGCACCCTAGAGCTAGTTGTCATTCGGCTGAGTTACTTATGTGCTCAAAGCCTATTGAAACCATAAAGACCCATCAGACCTACAGCATATATTCAGTTAGTAAAAAAATATGATTAATTTTTGATTTCGATTTTATGGTTATTGGCATTATTTGAAGCGGTTTTGAGTAACAAATTATTTGATGTAAATTCCTAGAAGTACACAACTTCATGTGTATATTATATGTATATAATATTACTTTTAACACTACCTGTGCCTGCGACTTTGTTCGCGTGGAATCTTATATAAAAAAACAGTCATTAATGAATTCATGTGAATATATTAGGTACATAAGCTTATCTGCTTTTTTCTCGTAATTAAGTCGCGTGGTCATTAAAATTACAATAACTTTTGTTAGAGTGAACAGATTTTAATGAAAGAAAGTCTAAATGTCACTCAAAGATATGGTTTATGATTGTTTTATCGTCAACGCAATGCTTTAGTAGTGAGGCGTGTCCAAAGAAACTGACAGGCAGACATTATTAGAAATGTTTTAAATGTGTTTTTTTTTTCTTATTTCTAGACACCTACAATATTTTTTTTTTTTACAAAAATCTAATAAGTACAGCCACGTCAAAAGTACATTATTAGTATATGCACAAGAGATATAATAATAAACAAATTAAAACTATTAGGAGTTTCCTAAACGGAAGGATAGTATTTAGATTTTTTTTTATATCATAGGAGGCAATTGAACAAGGAAGGTGGGCCTCCGGCGCTCTCACTGACCGAACGAAACGCAATAATGCAAACACTGTTACTTCACGTCGGATTTCTGTGAGAAGGTGGTACTACCCCGAGCGAACCGACCCATTCTTGCTGAAGCTTAAGCGTATTAAACTGGTATAAAAGGTGTTCCAACACAGAGAGTTACTTATTTTTGGTTATTAACAGTTATGATCGTGGTCTAATTTTACGTTTATTGTAAATATCTATAGGTTGTAATGATTACCGAATATCAGGTGTAAAATTAGTTAACAAACTGCGCGACTAAACTATTTCGTTATATAAAAACAATGGTTTATTTTCATTGTAAAATCTAAGCAACGTAAAATTTTCACACTGAATTGCTAACAAGCTGTTTACATCCAATGTTGAATTCAAGAATCGAATTATGTGTATGGACGAGGATCTTCAAAGAGGAAAGAAAACTATTTAAAAAATTTTATCGGTAACACTAAAGCTCGTCAGTGGTTATCAACCAAAAAAACGAATGAAGAAAATTGACTGTGAAACAGAGTAGGGTTTTTTTATATCATAGGAGGCAAACGAATAGGGGGGTCACCTGATGCTAAGTGATCATCGCCGTCCATAGACACTAGGAACACCAGGGGAGTCACAAGAGGGGGAAGTGGGGAGGGGAGGGTAGGTGGGCCTCCAGCTCTCTCACTAATCAAACGAAATGCAACAATGCAAATACTGTTATTTCACGTCGGTTTTCTCAGAGATCACGGTACTACCCCGGACGAGCCGAACCATTTATGCTGAAACCAGTAATAGCTTCAGCGTGGCTCTACCACCTACAAGTTTTTTATAACCGTATCCTCACTGCCTATTTATATATAAATATACATTACCAACCATGATTCTATAGCTGATAACATCCCATCAAGTTCCATAACCACTGGAGACTTGAAATCGTATTGACATCTGATTGATGCCGTGATCATTGCCGTATATCGAACGGTGCCGGCCTACGCAATTCCCGTGTGACAGATACGGATTCAGACGGCTGTCGTGGAAAACATTTTTTATAGAATAACATTAACACCTTAAAATAGATAAGAAGTCTATTTAGAAAATGATCTAGAACCTCATTACACATCAACCTTCATCATGTTCAAAGCTAATTGTAAATCCACTGATAAATATATTCACAAACATGGGAATTTGTTTTTTAAGTTATACTTCTTTTGACGCGTTAGGGAAAAATGATGAGAGTAAATTTTACGATGCGTGCACACACAGTCCTGAAAAACCGACACCTTGAAGTTATTACGATGCGCGTGTACACCGTCACGAAAAACAGACACTCTGAAATTAGCTATAGTCAACATTTTGTTTCTTTGTATTTATTGTTAGTATTTCTTTGTATTACAAATTTCAGTGTATTAAATGCCTTTTTTCTATTGTTAGTATCGTTTTTTCTACAAACGTAGAATAAGGGTAAAGATACATTTTTTGAATAAAAGATCTTTATCATGTTACGCCAAAAAACTATAACTTCTAACGCGTGTACACAAGTACACACACACACTTTTTTTAACTTTACTTCTGATAACCAATCTTCTAGATTATTAGTGCAATCTTTTTTTCCAAATGTAAGCGCTGTTGACCTGGAAAGGTCTTTACAGCTTCACCGAACTATTGAGGCGAGCGCTGAAGGCACTCAGCCGATTTGGGATGTTTGGGCGACTAACTCAAGGGTGCACGGCACACTTCGGCTTGGGCTGTCGCCTGTTTTGTGCAAAAATCGCGGTCTATCTGAGCTAACCTAAGCTAAGCTATGTAGATATACGTATATGAGTTATTGAAACATGCATGTGTACCAAGCATGTGTGCCTCAACAACTCCTATATATAATCTTATGTCGGAAAAAATTCTCTAAACTATATAGGATAGGATACGATAGGGGAAAAAAGGGTAGAACTCTGCGGTGCCAAAGGCCCCCACCACGGCCCCTAAGGCCCCGCCCGCGGCGCCAAAGCTACCTCCCGCCCCCCAATCGGCTATCTAACATTGCAGGATGACGCGGCCAGCAAGGGGGTTGGTTATAGGGAGGTGCTAATGAAAGCGCGGGAGCACGTGGCCTTGCCCGACATCGGCATTGGTGATGTGCGGGTGAGGCCGATGGCCACGGGGTCCCGGAAGATTGAGCTTCCGGGCCAGGGTAAGGAAAAGGCCGCCGAACTGGCCCGGAAGCTCGAGGTAGCGCTGGCTGGAGTCGCAACGGTCGTCGTCCCGACGAAGAAAGTGGACATCCGGATCGTCGGTTTTGACGATTCGGTGTCCCGGGACGAGGTGATGAGGTGCTCACTGCGCCATCTGCGCCGAAACGGGAAAGCCCGCAGAGCATGTGATGGGGAGCCGACTATGCAGGCCTCCCACCACCAAGGGTAGGGACCTTCCCGTTACGAGAACAGGCCCGACGGTGATCGCCACCAGGCAGGAGGAAGTTGCTATGGACCAGTAATGGTGCACACCAATAGCAATTTCCTCCAAGTGAACCTAAACCACTCCGCCGCTGCACAGGATTTGTTCGTGCAGTCAATGGCGGAGTGGGGTATCGGGCTCGCGGTCGCCGCGGAGCCGTACTACGTTTCCACCCAGCCGCACTGGGCTGGGGATCGGGCTGGTTCTGTGGCGATCGTGGCCGGCCGAGGTTCGCCCCTAGTGGTGAGAGAGAGGGGTGCCGGGTTCGTGGCAGCCGTCTGGGGAGAGTACGCCATTGTGGGGGTGTACTTCTCCCCTTACAAGCCCTGTGGGAGTTTGAGGTGTTCCTCGGCTCCCTGCAAGGAGCTGTCAGACAGCTGTCGCCGCTCCCCGTGGTCCTCATGGGCGATTTAAACGCTAAATCTAGTTAGTGCTATTGTCAAGTAGGTGACAATATTACAAGTGTCTCAATCTGTCAATTTCAATGTTCTAACAAGATGGTGGTCCCCTTAGTAAAACTTTGCATGGAGTTTTTTTTGGCATCTCGGAATTAATGCCCCGTGGTATTCTTTCCTATCCAATTCACTTGTGCACAATAACCGAACATTATTAGGTAAAATACCATCAATATTACGAAATATAGAGTCAAATAACACAAGATTATGAATGAAATATAAAAGCCATTACATGACAGATCAAGATGATGGCAAAAATTCCCTGTGACTCTGTTATTAGTTCCTTCCACGGTTATTATCCTCTGTACTTATTTGGAAATTCTTACGATGATAATTTCTGCTATGATTATTCTAAATATGATGTATTTCGGAATACATCGGGTAATGTTTTAAGTGTATAATATATTTCTAACTCAAAAGTATTATTTCTCTGTCGTCTCAATACAAACTGACAAGCGACAATTTGACTAGCAATCTCAATCGCTCTAAATATTACAGAAAGTAATATACTAGTAGTAAATACGTTGTACTTCTAAATGTTTCTAAATATTACTTTTATTCGTTCCTCAGATTAGTAATACTTTTAATAATGGTTCCAAAATTCATGTATTTTTTATACTGGAATATGAGGCAGCTGATGTGAATGAAAATAATAAAAACCAACTTTATATTCGTTACGAAAACTGTAAGAGATGTGTTTATACTTTTCATGTATATATTGAATTCTATGTTAACGATCGTCCTCTTTATAAAACTAATGGCAAAAAATTGTATTTAATAGTAGTTCCTCATAAATTTTAAAAATTTTAACAGACTATATTATTATTTTTTTTGTCATAGCAAGCAAGCGAACTCATCGGTCACAAAGTAACACTACCGGGGGAATCGCAAGTACATTGCCAGCCTGTGTTGGAGTGAGATGAAGAGATGCTGAGAGAGAAGAGGGGATGTGGGCTCCGGCGCTCTCCTGACCGAACGAAACTCAATAGTACAAGCACCTATTACGTCACGACTCATTCATACTGAAACCGGTAATAGTTTCAGCGTAGCTCTACCACCACCAATTTATCATTGTTTCTCAATTGTTTTCTTTTTTTAATGATTATCTTAAAAAAAAACTTTTATTATTATAGGTGTAAGAAAAATAGTTAAATATCGTAAGATAGTGATCTTATTCTAATTAATTATCTTTAAGGTACCATTTAATCACCGATACATAAATAACTTGTAATATTTTTAGGTCAATATTAATATTATTGTGTTCCATTACTAGTTCAACCCTGTATTAATCTCATATGTCAATGACTGGCATATGATCCAGAAAGGCGGAGAACTATTCAGCCAGTATTGGATGTGGATTTTGGACACAAGGGATGCATGAATCCATTGTGACAGTACTGAATTGATCCTTACAGAGTGTAGATTCAATAATGACATTTTATATATGTGGTTTCTTTTACGTCGGTAGTTCTATGAAATCGACGTTAATAAGGTTAAGTCTGCTGTTTTTAATTGTTTTTCATATTTAATGTTTATGTGCTATTCAATAGCCGTTTAAAGTTTCTCGAACAAAACTACTAACAATAAGGTGGTAGGGCCACGCTGAAGCTTCTACAGCATTAATGGGCCCGCTCGCCAGGCGTAATACCATCCTCTTACAGAGAACTGATGTAAAGTAATAGTGTATGCATTGTTGCGTTTCATTCGGTCAGTAATATCGCCGGAGGCCCACCTACCCTTCTCCGTTCCTCCCCCCAAACAGGCTAGCTACGCACTTGCGACTTCCCTGGTGTTGCTAGTGGCTATGGACGGCAGTGATCACTTAACATCAGGTGACCCGTCTGTTCGTTTGCCTCCTATGACGTAAAAAAGTGTTTTTTTTTTCCAACATAAACGCTAAACCTAGAGGAGAACGAAATAAAAAGGAAACGAGCTCTAATATATGATGTGCAACAGCTGACATGTTACCTATCCTGTTATGAAATTACAATGAAATATATGTGAAGTCTATCTGTTTCTCATATTTTTCGTGGAATATTTTCTACGTATGAAAATATATGTAATTCTATTCATGTTTAATTCTAGTCGTGGTAAATACAAAATAGTGACTTAAATCCTAAAAACAATATTCGGGAATGATTGGGAATAATTTTTTATCGAATAATTATGACTTATTAATCGAGGAAACGTCTTTACAAGGAGAACCTAAAATTATGAACAAGAATAAAATATTAATTCGAATTATTCTATATTACTTACTCGCATTTTTATTAAAACTATGAACTATGCCAGATGCTTAATTGTAAAGATTATCTATTAATTATTAATATACTTTACACATATAAATATTATCTCAAATTTTATACACAACTCTGTGTAATTGTAGAGAATGTACAGCTGATTCTCTTCGCCACCGCGCGTACTCTTTTTAGTCAAATCAAGTAGCGGGCTTCCCCAGTTTCCTGTGCCAAATTTCCGTCCCTTTTCCAAAATCAATCCTTCAATAAGTATCGAGCAACGGAGAAGAAAGATGATATCTATACATATAATAAAAATGAAGTGTCTGTGTGTAACAGAAAAATTAAAAATATTTTACTGATTGGGTACGAAAGTAGACACTCGTCTGATAACAAAAATGAAATTTTTAAAATTTTTGTCGGTTTGTCAGTCTGTCTGTCTGTCTGCTTGTTCCGGGTAATCTTCGAAACGGCTGGACCGATTTTGATAGGAATTTCACTGGTAGATAGCTAAAATTACAGCGGGTGACATAGATAAACTCTAAATTAGACTAAGTCGTCTGTTAACCGCGGCTTCATCCGTAATGCTATCTCGATAACGGTTGGACTAATTCTCACGAAACTTTCACCAACAGACAGTGGGCATTATAACAAGTAATTTAGTCTATTTTAATTTAGACTAGCTGTTAACCGTGGCTTTTTCCGCAATACTATCTCCAAAACAGTTAAACTGATCTTAGGAGAAACTTTCATTTACAGATAGCTGGCCTTATAAATAGTAATTCAAGCAATTTTAATTTATAGTACCTGGTAACCGTGGCTTCGCCCGTAGGGCTATCTCTAAAACGGTCAGATAAATCTTCACAACATTTTCACTGGCAGATAGCAGACCTTATATAAAGTAATTTAGGCAATTTTAATTTATATTAGCTGTTAACCATGACTTCACCCACAGTGGTTTCTCCATAACGGTTACACCGATGTTCACGGGATTTTCACTGGTAGATAGCGAACTTTATAAAAAGTAATTAAGGCAATTTTAGTTTACACTAGCTGTTAACCATAGTTTCGCACGCAGTACTATCTCCTAAACGGTAAGACCAATCGTTACGAGAATTTCACTGGCACTTAGATGACCTCATAAACTGTAATTAAGGCAATTATAATTTATACTACCTGTTAACCGTGGCTTCGCCCATAGTGCTTTCTCCAAAACGGCTAGGCCTGTTTTCACGGGACTTTCACTGGTAGATAGCAAACCTTATAAAAAGTAATTGAGGATATTCTATTTTAGACTAGCAGT
>JACEII010000047.1:3636581-3646766 GCA_014332785.1 Antheraea mylitta
CATTACCACTGCATTCGACAATTCGATATTACAATAAGATTTTAAACCATAAACGTATTACGTAAAGAATTCCATAATAAAATTTCTTGCAGAACAGACAAGCGTTTATGTTTTGTATAGTCACAAAATCGAAATTATTATAGCAATGTATATTAAATATAAACCTTTATAATATATAAGTTATTGTTTTATTAGTTCGTAACACAGCGTAAGTAAGCACTGAGATACTTACATGGTGGGTTAAGGTTCCAGATATGTTGCTGATGATAAATCTCATTTAATACACTGTTAGTATTTACATATCTAATGTATAGGTTACATGTTACTTTAAGTGGCGTGCGTGTCGTACTTATAATTGTTTTAAAGAGCATTTCTATAATTGTACATTGTCTTACAATTTTATATTTCTTTAATACTACTTTTAAAAACGCGTGTGAAGCTGCGGGTAAAGCTGATACTCAATAAAATGTATGCTTGAGAAACATAAGTTGTATCGTGGTATTATCTCAAAGGTATATTATGTAAGCGACACATCCGACAGCTTGACATACATGTAACTTTGTTCCGACGTGATTTGCTGTTCGATACGCTTTTACATCGTTTCTGTAAGAGTTATAAATAGATAAAATACTCTTTATATCTACAGTTTGTTGTTTTTTATATACAAACTTAGTAAATAAATGTACTTGTAATAAATATCTAAGTCAGGAATATCGTTGAAACTAGGCAGGTTAGTCTTTGACGGGTTTTTAGTCTTTCGTGTAGTAGCTTTTATATTTCATTCATAATCTTCTGTTATTTGACGCTATTTTTTTTAATGTAATAGTAAAAGTGTCTTGAGATAAATTTAATATTATGCCCCCTTAATAGAAGGGAGTTTTGTGGCCTCTCAAAATTCATGCTCCGTGGTATTCTTCTCCTTGTAATTTAGTTGTGCACAATAACCGAACTACATTACTTAAAATGTCACCTTTTTTATCTCAAGACACAAATTTATCTCAAGACACTTTTACTATTATAATTTATTTAATAATGGCAGTAATAATCTAGAAGATTGGTGAAAAAGAAGACACAAGGTAGGGAGAAGGAATGTTTTTGTACGTGAAATCCCTTATGGATACCCACCCTCACGTAGGAGAGGGTGGGTTATGTCCGACTCGCACGGACTAAAACCCCACGATGTACATCTGTCGCTATAGTTGGGGTGACACGAGATCTCTACAGACTTCATCGTGCCGCCCAAGCGGGTGGCCTTGCAACAAAAACACCGCCACTAGGCCCTGTCTAATCAGGAGACATCCGTGTATACACTGGTCGTCTTCTCCGTCCGCCGGACCTGTGCAATGGGAACATGGGCCCCCTGACCCATGTTTCCTTGGTCTGGCTACGGTGGCGAGAGAAAAAAAAAGTAGACGGAATGTTGCTGTTATGTTACATCACGAGATCCATTCAAAACGTAAAGCACCGAAGTCAATTTCGTAAAGTTCTTCTTTCTATATGTTTGTGTCGAATCACAGAAAAATAGAAACATCTCTTGATAACCAAAAGATAAATGTTTAAACTAAAAAATAGTTTCATTTTAAGAGTTATCTTAAAGTAAGAAAACAGCTATGATTAAAGTTCATCAAGATTATAATCAATGTACATATTTATGAAGGTTTTTTTTCATAATTCAATTTTCGCTAAGAAATCTGTCTATACATGTAATCTTTTCAAATTTAATGATAGATAATTATAGAGTCTTCTTTGGAATATATTTCACTTTTAAAAAGTCGCCTGTCTGTCTGTCATATTTAACTATATACGCATAGCGAATAAATAAGTTATATTGAATAATATAAACAATTTATATAAAATCTGAAAAGAAAATTGAACTGGTAAATCGTTCGAGTAGTTCACTGAAAACCGAACAGAACTCAATTGGCAAATAGATTAATGGTTTCATTGTAATTGGAAACAGGGATTCGCGTGGACAGAAATTTCAAAGTAGAAACGAGACATTCTATGAAGCCCTTAGCGCTAAGAAAACCGATCGGCAACTTGATGATTCGTGAATGTGGACTTGCTTAATAAAATTTAGACAATTTTGACGTTCGAAAGAAATTGAAAAAGTTCCAAATCAACACAAAACTGATAATTGATTTATTATGTTGACCGCCTTCAAACACAATTTCAGAGTTTGCGATTGGCTAAACATTTACTAAGTTATCAAGTTAAAAAGTTAATATCTGTTTTTTCGCGTCGAACGCCACGCCATCTGATGTTTTTTTTTTAAAATAAATTAAGTAAAACTTTGTTTGTCCTTCTAAAAGAAATTCCTTATTAGATTTTTGTACCTTAATATTATACATTTTTGTAGTTGTAAATCTACATAATTTTTTATAAATAATTTGAATATGCTTGCAGTATTTGCATTATATATTAGTTTTTAGCATATCTTAGATCCACACAATGTCATCTAATGTTAATAACGATGTTCTCCAAGACGGTAAATACGTTAAGTCTAGAGGAAGATTAGTTCTCAACTGCAGGTTCGGAAAAACAATAACAGTTATTTGAGGTTGGTAGATAATCGAGCAGGCTTAAAAACCCTATTACCTTCACCTCATTACGATGTTTTCCGCCAGCAAAAGGTTTAACTTTAGTCACAGATTTTCCAAGTTACGTCGATTGACACGGTGTTCGACCGCGCTATTAACAGAATACACCAGGCCATAACAGACTATATCAACAGAACATCGCTGTCGTATGACTTCATTCCCCATAACTATAGCCGAACACTAGCATACAAATAATTCAAATAAATATTGCGACCTCTCTAAACAAACTCGCGGAAAATTTGTTTGCATTATAAAAATAGCATTAAAATTAAATGTGTTGTTTAATGACAAATTAAATAAAAACCCTTAATTGATCGCGCTATTTACATAAAATTTTAAAGTCGCTGTCCCACTGCTGCAGAGTCTGCTATTCGTAGTTAAATATGTCTATAGATGTTCATGCAGAAGTTGTGTTTTTATAGCATACTGGTACTTCACAGAATTTGACCTTTTTTAAATTACAATTTAAACTAAACACCAAAATAAAACAAAAAATAAACAAAAATAAAATAAAGATTAAATTAGTAACAGGTTACATGTAGAGGGAACGACTTTCAAATTTAGATGCTGGAACATGCCTATATGTAACTTAGTGACAGGTTTTTTTTTTATAAACGGTGATTGGTGCCAGATAATAATAAGTTCTATCAACATGTTCTGATTCCATGATGTTTGCATAATCTAAATTTCGGGATGAAATTAGGAATACAACATATTATGTCAATTTACGTGGTAGCCCAATACGCTACTATTGAAAGAAAATACATCAGTATAAAAATGATTTCATTATCTTTTAAATTACATGCAGGTTGCATGTTCTTCTTTATTTTTGATAATAAACCTTTTATTACTGACATTGTCGAGTACGTAGTGATATTACGAGTTTCTTGTGATCATTTCGATGTTCAAAGATGGTGGTCGTCTTGTTAGTACTTCCTAGGGAGTTTTTGTGCCACGTCAAAATCCATGTTCTGTGGTATTACTTCCCATCCACTTATGCACAATAATCAAACTATATTACCTAAAACACCGTTAATATTACAAAATATAGAACGAAATAAAAGAAAACTAGGAATTAAATATAAAATTTACTACATAAATCGCTAAGATCCCACCAAAAACTCCGATTGCGTAATTACTTACAAAATGTTATCATAGCGAATAAAAAAGTACTAAATAAGTTTTTATCTAATCTCGGTGATTGCTGCTAAGTTGAAATTCTTATTACAATGTCAGAAGTAGTAAATATGAAATAATCTTAAAACACCTCAGCAGTAGGAATCCGGTGAAAGAATAGTCTATTGATAACTTAATGTGGTTCAATGAATTTTGGTTTATAATGTATACTATTAAAAGCAAACATTGAAATAGATCTGAAATGTTTATCCATTTTTATTATTTTTCCTGTTTATTATCCAAAACGGCTGAACCTATTGTAATAACAGTTTTACTAGCTGATAGAGAAATGTAAGGAGCATATAGATTAGATACTTTTATGCCTTTCCATAGAAGCTACCTTTATTGATATAATGTTTTATTGGTAAGTTAAAATCATAAATAACGTAAGATATTGGCAAATCAACCAATAAATAAAATAAACCCCACAAATAAAACATAAAACACTTGGTTCCGATGATATAAAATAATAGGTGCTTTTGAAGGTGGTATAGCCACGCTAAAGCTATTACTGGTTTCAGCATGAATGAGTCGGCTCGTCCGGGGTAGTGACACCCGACCCACAGAAACACCGACGTGAAGTAATAGTGCTTGCCTTATCGTGTTTCGTTCGGTCAGTGAGAGCGTCGGAGTCGCATCTCCTATCCTCTTCTTCTCCCCTTTCCTTCCTCCCTTTCCCCAAACACAGGCTGTCAACGCACTTGTAACACCCCTGGTGTTGCTAGTGTCTATGAACGGCGGTGATCACTTAACATCAGGTGACCCACCTGCTTGTTTGCCTCCTATGACATACAATTTTTTTTTCAAGAGCATACCCAACTAAAATTGAAACATACAAAACGATAAAGTGAATACTGTAAAAAACATTAGATTGTAGTTACAAGAATTTGGAAATATTATTCCATCGCTAATCTCTAATAATATAACATACCCTAAAACATTTTAAACTCATTGTAACCCACTCATTAAAACGTCCTTCTTTTGTCTAAGGGTAAACTTTTAATTACACCTATTTCAGAATATGTAATTAAATCTTGTAATTAATTGCAACATATGATGATATACATTCGTTTGGATCTGTGAAATTAGTTTTTCTGCGACTTTTGTTTATTTTTTTTTCTTTCGGTATGGCCACTGCCTATGTAGGCAATTTCGCCAATGTCAAGAGTCTCAAATACTCAAATACACGTTATAAACTTAATGCCAAATTTTCAGTGTAACAACGTACAATAATCTACAATAGCAACACGCTAACATAAATAAATCACTAAAATTGGATAGGTATTGTGTTATGAGTGGCACAGAAATTATATACAATAATATATTGGGAATATACATACATATACTTAGTATAATTATATAACATAGATAATATTACAGTGTTGCGTTACATTACAAAATCGGCTGAGTGCCTTAAGCGCTCGCCTTAGTAATCCGGTGAAGCTGTTAAGACCTTGCTAGATCGAGAAAAAAATTTTTTTTTCAAATTTTAATTAAACTTTTATCAGTAAGTATTCTATCCGATAATTAAATTGAGTGGACACATTATACATCATTATGTAGTTGAATTGCAAAGTGACTTTGTTTATATTTTTGTTTACCGCATATGATGTTTCGACTTATTCCTCAGAAGTTATTACACTCATAGAACTCAACTCTTCTTTGGAGTTGTTTGTATATGGTTATAAATTGCCGTAATCACTTCAGTAATGAATTGCATACCAGCTATATGAATATACGGTCAAAATACAACTTAACGATTTTTGGTCCTTGAATCTTTATAACTTCATCTAAGGTTAAGACCATATATATATGCGCGTAAAGAACATTACACCAACCATTGTGTTACGAATATATTGAGTTGGTTGTAAATCACCTCTATCCGTAATATTTGTATAATGTATTTTAATTACAAGTTCTTTTAATATTATTATTACGAATATAATGTATCGATATAACCACTCAAACTAGCGATCTTATTAGACTCTGTCGTGTCAATATTCCTAATAAACTCTATCGTTCAGAGTCTACTCGGTGATCGTTCCGATCAGAGTCTATGATGTTACTGTTTTTGAACAAGTTCATGTTCCTTATTTAAAGGTCTCTCAGCTGTAATGGGCCGATACACGCGGTCTACGCGTGTGGCTCGCTTAAAATCGAAATCAGCTCGACCGAGACCCCCAGGATGCGCACGTTTGAGAAATAAGGCACATGGATTCGTTCTTTTGTCATTATTTCCCTAGACCGTGGCATTGACATAGATTTATTGCATCTTGTACAATTTAAAACAATACTTATCCCTAATAAATTATAAATCTATTCGTTCCTTATTGTCCATATAACTTATTGCTGACACTGTTTCTACAAACTAAAACAATATGTACTGCAACTAAAGGGTAATAAATCTACGCGCTTTCACATCCTATTCCTATTCACTATTTAAAACTATTCAATGTCACTAAGGCTGAGTTGTACATGCTCGCTGTCCTTAACACATTGATTAGATGGAATATTTGACTTTTACAAGGCATTTTAAGATATGCAAGTAACTTTAAAACGGTATTGCACAAATCCTGAAAAATTGTGTCGACAGTCTGTTTTTTTTTTAATAATCTATATGTTTTTGCGTTTGATCAAGATTTTTAACTGATGTTGAATTGTGTTATGTTCCACGTTGGTAAACCTAGAGAGACTGGCTCTTGAATGCAGCTGCCGTATGTATGTATGTATACCTATACATGCTTACCGATTTACAGCTTGAGGAGCCAGAAGCTACCTAGCCAGGCGGATAAAGAAAAAGTCCTACTCCAGTTCTATGGTTTCATTACGATGTCTTCCTTTACCGAAAGGTCATTTGTTTCGTGTCCGAATATGTTTACTATTGGGCTCTCATTGCTTCAAATTTATATGTGTATATAAATACACAATAGTAGCAACACTACAATCTAAAATAATGCTTATTGGCTTCATACTGCACTGGTACTATTATTTTTTTCGGTGAACTGGGCACAAGATGGAAATTTGGACATGATTGTTAGTAGTGTCTCCCATGTCATTGCCTTACTTGGATCCAAACGATGCCAGACGCATTATATAATCTTCAATAGAAGAGAATAGAAAATTTTTAAAGCTTGACATCATTACTTCAATGTTTCAACCCCATTGTATGACGTTCGTACGAAATTGTAGATCATTCGAGGGTTTCCCATCTTTTAGATTGTATTGTGCTTCCTACTAGTATCTTACGATAGAGTTATCGTGTTACAATAAGAAAGGTTCATGCAGTCATGGGAGAGAACGACCCTCGTATTGTTATTACTCTAAATGCCCCAATTTGCAATGTAATCATATGATTACATAAAAACATTTGCTAACCGTTCCGCAAGCTTGTTTTGCAATAAAAAAGGATCCTCTGGAAAACCCCTTTCATTTCCTCGTAACTTTTATTCGCTAGTAAAATGGCTCGGCAATATTTTTCAGTGACTAAGCATATACGCCGCGGATGTTTTGTTCATGTGTAAATGAAACTTGGGGCTCGTAAATTCGTTTGTGGTAGTTTTTTTTAATGTAAGAGTAGAATAATATTAGTATACTTAAAATATTTTTGGACAATATTGTCTTAAGTTCCTTTTGACAGTCTATCGTAGTTGAAGTACTGAAATAAGAATTTCTTTATAAGAAATAAACAGTATAAACACTATTAAGAAAACAAACTGAAAAAGAAAGATATTGGTAGACTTTTTTTTTTCGAAATGACTACGCTATTACCCATCAAGGTCTTAACAGCTTCACCGGACTACTAAGGCGAGCGCTTAAGGCACTCAGCCAATTTTATTATGGCAACCAGCTCAATGGTGCACGGCACATCTCGGCTTGGCTGTTGCCTGTTGCATGCAAAATCGCGACCTATCTTAGCTAACCTAGCTAACTATTCATATATGTATGAGTTGTTGAACCGTATATGTGTACCAAGCATACACACCTCAACAACTCCTCCATATATTTATTATCGGAAAATTGAGAGTTTTTCAGTTCGATAAGGGAAAAAAAGTAAACCCTTCTACTTTCGTGTGCAAGCGTGTAGGCGTGTAGTGTTGTAGCGGTGATGTATATTTGTATGTCACCGTATCGCACAAGCAACGCACTCAAGGGCTCCCTACCGAGGGATTCGAACCTAGGGTTGAGCCGCTGCCGTGGGAGGCCTAATCGGGTTATTGGTAGACAAAACATCGAGAGATAAGTATAACAAAAACATATTAAAACTTGATATTAAAAGTTTCTCTTTCGAAGTGATGATCGTATTTCAGGTTCTGAAATAATATTAATTTGCATTTACATTTATTTACTTAAAATAATAAATAACATCAATATGAACTTCATGAATTTTCATACATCTGATGCTTTTTTGTTTTTCAGTTGGGGTTAGTGAATAAAAAAGTATGGCTCTGTGTCGAAGCGACAAACATTTACTACCGTTTTTTTTTTTCTCGAAATGACTACGCTATTGACCAGGAAGGACTTAACAGCTTAACTGGACTACGACCTACCCCGAGAGAGACGGTAAAACCGACTAGGTACTCAGGCGCGGTGGTTTAGCGCCTCCATCAGTCACGATTGTATCGCCCACCAATGCGCACATATACTTATATATTGTATGCCTATTTACTCCATTAAAAATATTGAACAAACAAAACATTACTTAAATTTACAAACACCTTTACGGCGCCCACACACTGTACACATTAACTATAATTCTATTTCGATTTTTTAGTAACTTCCCGTCTCGACTTCGCAAGCGTGTACTAACGAAGACAATGATAACAAGTCTTTCCTATACGGAGCGATTATATAATGGAAGAATATGGCAACTAAACGACCTGTCAATTTTGCTTATATTTTTGTAGGTTTTGCTAAAGTTTTTTGTCTTATTCCTACTCATTTTTCTATATGGAGATCTTTGAAACCTATTTTTTTTTACACATTTCTATCATACATACTTGTCTTGCCATTTATAAATAACGAAAAATAAGTAGCCAAATAGGTGCAACTGTTTTGTGCACCTATTTGAAGTGATGCGCTCACATACATTAGGCTATTGATTTTCATATATACAGACAAAGTTTTTTTCCAAAAAATAACACCGATTTTTGTAGGTGGTAGAGCCACGCTGAAGCTGTTACTGACTTCAACATGAATGGGTCGGCTCGTCCGTGGTACTGTTACCCTCTCACAGAAAACTAACGTAAAGTAACAGTGCTTGCATTGTTGCGTTTTGTTGGCTTCGTGAGAGCGCCGGAGGCTCACCTCTCTTCACCTTACCCCTCTCCTCTTCTCTTCCTCCCAAAACACAGGCTGGCAACGCACTTGCGACTCCCCTGGTGTTTAGTGTCTATGGACGTTGGTGATCACTTAACATCGGGAGACACACCTGTTCGTTTACCTCCTATGATATATCTTCCTACATATCTTATATAATATATCGTCCTATAAAGTTCAACATTTACCATTCGTAAGGTTTTTAGCTCTTTTTTGTGACCATTATATATTTTACGTGTACAAAATTTGAAGATGTTGAAAAATAACGTAAAATAGTATAGAAACGGCTAAAATTGATTATACTTAAATATACTACGTCAGTTTGTAAATTTTAATACTACTTGAACGATTTCCTATTATTTATTGACAATGATTGAGAGATGCTTTCAAACACGCGATGTATAAATTAACTTTATAATATATATCCGATTGCCTTAGGTAAAACAAAATGGAAAGGTAACTTTGATCTCCCGTGAATTGAAAAGTTACATAGAACCGAGGTTAGAAATGTTCTTGCATACTCCATTACTCTTATGTTAAGTTAATAAATTGTTATATACTTGGAAAATTGAGAAGGATGGTATAGAAGATTACTTAAGGGTGGGTCCCATGAAATTCAGTGGTGGTAAACGTAGTGGAAATATTTTTAATAGTGATTTACACCAAAGTGTCGCATTTCTGGAGTAAATCAGAGATCTGTCTTGACGCGACGCATTAAATCGTTTTTGTAATGGTATCGCCCTGTAATTAACAGGTCGTCAACACAACAATGATCCTCGATAACCTCTGTGAAGGGCAATATTCTAACTTGCCTTTTTATGTATATGAGGTTTTTTTTCAATAGATAACACGGTCGATTTTTGTACTGAGTTTGTTTACATTTTGAGAGGATTTTATTTAAAAAAAATAGCTTTTTTAGATAACACATATCTCTCGGTACCACTAGTTCTTTTTTTGGATAAAAGTTATGCGTTTTTGCTATTTCTCTAACAGTGTATTTGAAAAAATTCATGATGGTAGGTTGAGTAGTTATAATGTGAAAGCATAACAGACAAATTGTTGTTAAAAATTTTAACTATTTGTTTAAAAATTA
>JACEII010000047.1:3646776-3665201 GCA_014332785.1 Antheraea mylitta
GGAAAAATTGAAACTTAAGGTAGGTATGTATTTTTAGTAGTAGTAGTGTTAACGGTACAAAGTGCAATGCGTAGCGGGGGTGACGAGCGGGGTGAAGGAAGGGTAGCACACTCTTAGTGTCTCTTTGGCGTTACTCGTAACAGACGCACGTTAGTCGACAGCGCAATTGTATTTATATTGTTAATACCGTCCACCGTTTACAAGTAGTATTTTTGGTAGTTGTTATAAGTGGGTCTAGTAGTTTACAAAAATAAGTAAATGTATATTTAAGTTTTTCTTTTATATCATGGGAGGAGAACGAACAAGTGGGTCACCTGATGTTAGGTGATCATCGCCGTCTATAGACTGCTACTGTCGCAAGTGAGTTGCCAGCCTGTGTTTGGTGAAGAAGGGGGGAGTAAGGAAAGAAGGGGGGAAGAGAGAGGAGGTGGGCCTCCAGCGCTCTCATTGACCGAACGAAACGCAACAATGCAAGCACTGTTACCTCATGGTGGTTTTCTGTAAGAGGATGATAGTACCCCGTGCGAGCCGATCCATTTATGCTAAAACCAGTAATAGCTTCCCATATGTATATATATAATGTATATAATTTAATACATATAAGCCAAAGAAATTTCACTATTCGTGTACACAGTAATACATGCAATGTTTTTTTTTCATTAGGTCTACGATAAAACCTCGATTTATCTAAAGAAAGTTACAGCATTATAAATAATATTAATGAACGAGAAAGATTCATTGCTCAAACGTTCCAACTTATTTAAACTTCAGCGCATATAATTCGTGAGCTGTTACTAAGTTTGTTTAGCGTACATAGTTTCATGTTTGAAAATTGTTTATTTAACAACGAGTATTTAAACATCGTTATAATGTACTCTACCTTTATATTTGTAACTGAGATTTACATCTAAATTCCCTGGGATTTCATTCTTCACGACGTTACAAGACTCAACATTTATAATAATAATCCTTATATTTTAGTTCAATAAGAATATACAACGGAATAATTTGGCAGGACTAATGGATGTTTAGCACCCACGCCCCTTGAGGGGTCTACCATCTTGACCCCTTAGACAGCAGTTGGGGCCCCTTAGGAGGGGAAAATACCTATCGAAGGAGCTGAAGTAATGCCGATTAGATAGTCCTTGCACCCCGGCTAAAAGGTGTAAGAAGGCGCCATGGGGTTTTAGTACGTGCGATTCAGGCATATCTATTTTCTGCTACACGGCGGAATGTATATTCGTTAGGACATTCCCCTTAAAAGGACTAATGTCTATTACTTTTTTACAAATACTACTACGCAAATTATGAGGAAATAAGTACTGTAACTTAGAAGAGGAGTTTGAAAATAGCACTAGTAGCAGAAAGGTTGAGGAGTAATAGATTAGATATTGATAAAAGTTATAAACCTAGAAAAGTTTTGAGAATGAAGGCGGACCTATATAGGAGTAGAGGAAGAACCAAACAGTTAGGAATGGATTGTGTGAAAAATGATGTATATGCAAAAGTTATTAATACTGAGATGACATCTGATAGGGGAGAGTGGAAAAGGGAGCTTATCTGCGTTGTTTATGGTTTGTTTGGCGTTGTTTATGGATGGTTTTTGATGTTGTGTTTCGATCTTTCTTACTGACCTGGCGTGCTTGCGGATTGCTGAACTAGTTTCAGACCTGACTTGGCTTGTTTTTTTGGACTTTGGTGTTGATTTCTTTCTTTTTGGCTTGGCATTGTTTTCTCGGACTGTTTCTTTTGTTACTTTGACTTGGCACGTTGTCTGGACTTGTGTCTTCTGCCTCTTGGTCAATGCGTGGCCGTCTGCTCACCGGTGAGTCATGAGCGCAAAAAAGGCAACCAAATCTTCTCGTGTGAGGTGTGTCAGAGGGGCAGGGAAGATTGTTGACTCTTCTGACACGGAAGTGGAGGACGGTGCGGCTCCTAAGGTGAGCTCGCGCGGCAGGGGGACTCCTCGGATGCGAGAGAGTGGTCGGGGGTAATGGGGGAGGCCGACGGGTCTTTGACCGGGCCCTGACTGGCGCTTAGAGCGCTGCAGAGTCTGTCCCGGGCTCTGCCGCTGGCTCCGCGGCTGTTTCGGTTGCCGGCTCTTTGCCGAGCTCCGACTTGGAGCAAGAGGGGGTATTCCTAAAGGAAATACTCCCAATGGATGTATATGTCTTGTACGCTCAGCGTCTTAAGGCTCTTGCCGGCTCAAGTGTAGCGTGTATATTTGAGACGGCGAAGAAGTCCAATAATGTAAGTGGCAGGTGCATCAAGGCACTGAAGGACGCTGCCAGGACTCTCCAAGAGGTGGTGGAGTCCCTGGTGGACTGCACGGAAGGGGAGGAGACAAAGACCCTCCGCCGTCGGATCGAAGATTTGGAGGCGGAGAACCTGGCGTGGCGGAGGGAGGCTACCACCAAAAAGGTGATGCCTCCTCCTCCTCCCCCCATGCTGGCACCTGTGCCGGTACCTGTGCAGCCCGAGTCGCGGCAGGCCCTCACCGAGGCAGTCGACACTCTCCGCACGTCGTTTGGCAACATGCTGAACGCACGTGTGGAGAATCTGGAAAGGCGTCTTCCTCCAGAGCCATCCCTTTGTCCGTCTCTGGCCGGAGACAAGAAGAAAGGCGGAGGGACTAGTGGGGCAAAACCGGTCGCGAATGCGCCCCCGGTCTCTGTGATCGCTCCATTGGAGATTAACTGGGCCGCATTACCGGTCTCAGCGGTGGAGAATGATGGGGCAGCGTGGCCCACAGTGGTGGGCAGAAAGAAGAAGGCGGTAAGGGCCCGGCTACACTTAAGGCCTCAACCGCGGTCCTGACTTTGCAGGCTGCCGCAGCCAGCAAGGGGGTTGGTTACAGGGAGGTCATGCTAAAGGCGCGTGAGCACTTCACCCTGCCCGATATGGGTATCGGCGCGTGCGGCTGAGGCCGACAGCCATAGGGGCCCGGAAAAGCGAACTGCCGGGCCAGAGCAAGGAGAAAGCTGCTGAACTGGCCTGGAAGCTCGAGGTGGCGCTAGCCGGAGTTGCCATGGTCGCAATCCCGACTAAAAAGGCAAACATCCGAATTGTCGGCCTCGACGATTCGGTGTCCCGGACGGAGATAATGACGGTCGGGGCAGCAAAGGCCAACTGCAGGCTTGAGGGCCTTAAGGTCGGGGAGATACAGAGGAATTGGGGGGGTCTAGGCGCCGTGCACATGACGCTCCCAGCGGCGGCGGCCAGGGTGCTTGTGGAGGCTGGCAAGCTCCTGGTCGGGTGGAGCGTCGTACGCGTCCTGCTGCTGGAGGAAAGGCTCATGCACTGCTTTTAGTGCATGGGCTTGGGGCACACCCGCCCCTTGTGCCCCTCCTCGACCAGCAGGGTCGAAGCCTGCTACCGCTGCGGCGCTGCGGGTCATAAAATGGCCGAGTGCAGGGTGGAGGCGGCCCGTTGTGCCATCTGCGCAGATGCCGGGAGGCCCTCTGGGCATGTAATGGGGAGCCGCATGTGCAGGCCCCCACCATGAAGGGCAGGGACCTCCACGCAATGGGAACAGGCCTAAGGGTGGCCGCCGCCAGGCAGGAGATAGTTGCTATCGACCACTGATGGAGCACACCACACGCAACTTCCTCCAGGCGAACCTCTACCACTCCACCGCTGCACAGGATTTGTTCGTGCATTCAGTGGCGGAGTGGGGTATCGAGATCGCGGTCGCTGCGGAGCCATACTACGTTCCCTCCCAGCCGCAGTGGGCTGGGGATCGGAATGGCTCCGTGGCGATTATGGCCGGACGAGGTTCGCCCCTGGCGGTGAGAGAGAGAGCTGCCGGGCTTGTGGCAGCCGTCAGGGGAGAGTACGCCATTGTGGGGGCGTACTTCTCCCCTAACAAGCCCCTGTGGGAGTTTGAGGTGTTCTTCGGCTCCCTGTAGGGAGCTGTCAGGCGGCTGTCACCGCTCCCCGTGGTCCTCATGGGCGATCTCAACGCTAAATCGAGAACCTGGGGAGCGGCAGCCACGGACCCGAGGGGCATGGCCGTTGAAGAGTGTGCAGCCGAAGTAGGGCTGTCCCTCCTCAACCAGGGAGACGTCCACACGGGCGTGCGACAGAACGGGGGTGGAGAGTGCTAGAGGACATGGAGACTCTATCGGACCACCGATATATTAGGTTGAGGTCTTCACCTCCCAAGCCGGAATTGGCTCTCGCCTTCGGAGGGGCGCGAGGTTCCCCTGCTGGGCGGTGAGCCGCCTCAACCGTGAACTAGCGGAAGAGGCGGCTATCGGCTATCGTCCAGGTGTGGGCCATGCCCCCCCCCCCCCCCCAGGAGGATGTCGACGCGTCCGCAGCCCGCCTCCGTGGTGCCCTCACAGAGGTTTGCGACGCGTCGATGCCACGGAGCGTACACCGCCCAAACAAACGGGCGGTGTACTGGTGGTCGCCGGGGCTCGCCGATCTTCGGGCGGCCTGCTCCGCGGTCAGGCGGCTGTTCAGGCGCAGCCACCGACGGTGGCACCGGGATCTTGAGCAGGAGGCCCGGCTGTATGGCAGCTACAGGGAGTGCAGGAAGATCCTGGAGGCTGCCATCAGCCGGGCGAAGGAAGCGGCATGGGAGGAGCTGCTACAAACGGTGGATGGAGATCCTTGGGGGCGCTCGTATCGGATCGTACGCAAGAAGTTGAGATCCTGGGCGCCCCGGTGACGGAGACCCTCCAGCCGGAGGTGGTGGCGAGAGTCGTGGGAGAATTATTCTCTGACCCTCTGCCGCTACCGGCTCCTCCCATGCCTCCGCTGGCGGAAGTTGCGGAGGTGCCTGACAGTCCTCCCCCAATTACGGAGGAGGAGATAGAGAGAGCTGTCGAGCGCCGCCTCAACCGGCGGAGAGCGCCCGGCCCTGATGTGGTTCCGGGTCGGGTGCTCGGCCTTGCACTGGGCCATCTTGGGGGGTGGCTTCGGGAGCTGTTCGACCGGTGTTTGGTAGTCAGGCAGTTCCCGAAGCTCTGGAAGCAAGGGCGGGCGGCTCTGCCTTATGGCGAAGGAGGACCGCCCTCCGGACTGCGCATCCGGGTATCGGCCCCTCGTCCTGCTGGACGACGTCGGGAAGGTGCTGGAAAGGGTCGTCTCTTCCCGAGTCGTCCAGCACCTGGAGGGAGTGAGGTCGAATATATCGGACACGCAGTTTGGCTTCCGGGCTGGGCGTGCCACAGTGGAAGCCCTGTGCCTTCTAAAGTCTCTGTCGACGGGGGCGACCTCCCAAGGGGAGAGGATCTTGGCGGTGTCCTTAGACATCAACAATGCCTTCAACAGCCTGCCGCACGGTGTCATACGGGAAGCTCTCCGATATTTCGGAGTGCCCCCGTACCTGCGGCGGTTGTTGGAGGCGTACCTGGAGGACAGACAGGTCGCCTACGTCAGCGGCGACGGACGGATGGTTCGGCGGGCCACAAGGCGGGGGGTTCCACAGAGGTCGGTTCTGGGGCCGCTCCTGTGGAACAAGGGCTACGACTGGGTGCTCCGCGGCGTGCTCCCATATGAAGCGCACCTAATTTGTTACGCGGGTGACACCCTTGTCGTAGCCCGGGGGGGGGGGGGGGAATGGAAGGAAGACCGAGGCCATACTTTTTCATGGGCCTCGGCGGGGACCACCACCTGGGGCCCACGTAATGGTGGAGGGCGCCCGGATCAGGGTGAGGGCACACATGAAGTACTTGGGCCTCACCCTGGACGGGCGCTCGCGGTTCGAGCCCCACTTGTGGGACTCGGGCCGCGGATCGCGGGGGCGGCATCAGTACTCGGCCGGTTGCTCCCCAATATTGGGGGGCAGGGTGCCGGGTGCCGACTACTCTTTATGGGAGTTGTGCGGGCGATGGCCACCTACGGGGCACCGGTCTAGGCGGACGCCCTCCGTGCCGCCAACGTGCGTGCGCTGCGCAGCGCACGGTGGCACTGAAGGCGATCCGGGCGTACCGGACGGTGTCCTCGGCGGCGGCATTTGCGCCCGCCGGCTCCCTTCCCTGGGAGCTGGAGGCAGGAATTCTCGGCGCCGTGTACGAATTCATGGCGGCGAGAAAAGGTAATGGGCAACTTTCAGCTTCCAGGGAGATAAAGTGTAAGAGACGGGAGTTGCGGGAGGGGGTGGTAGAGCGGTGGATGCAGGACCTGACGGACACGCGCTACGCAACGTACACCGTCGACGTCGTCCGCCCGGTCCTGCGAGAGTAGCTTGGGAGGGAGTGGGGCTCCCTGATGTTCAGGATGGTGCAGGTACTCACCGGACACGGCTGTTTCGGGTGGTACCTGCACCGGATCGGTCGTAGGGAGCCGACTACCGCCTGCCATGAGTGCGGCGCTGAGAAGGATACCCCGCAGCACACTCTCTCTGAGTGTGTTGCGTGGGAGGTGGAGCGCCGCACTCTGGCGGCGGTGGTGGGGGAGGATTTGCAACTGCCGAGCGTGGTTACGTCCATGCTCGACAGCGAGCAGGCGTGGCGAGTAGTGGCCTCCTTTTGCGAGGAAGTCATCTCGCAAAAGGAGGCGGCGGAGAGGGCCCACGAGGCGGACCCCCTCAGTAGCCGTCTTTGCCAACGGAGGACCGGCAGGAGGAGGCGGCATTTTGCCCAACTCCTTCTGCCACCGTAGCCGGACCTGAGGGGATGTAGTCGGGGGGCTCATCCCCTCATTGCATAGGTCCGGTGGACGAGGGGAGGCAGCTGGTGTGTACCTAGCTGCCTCTCTATAGGTGGGAGCCCGGCGGCTACCTTTCGCCGGGCGGACCGTTGGGGCGGCTATCTAAGGGGAATAGCTTAGCACGATCCTTTGCCGCTCCAACACTACGGTCTGTCGGTACACCGTGGGGTTTTAGTCCGTGCAAGTCGGACATAACTCATCCTCTCCCCCGGGAGGGTGGGTATCCATAAGGGATTTCCCCACGTAAAAAAAAAAGAGTGGTAAAGGAAAGATGTTGTGCTTATCCTACTTAGGTGAGATTAGGATAGGGATAAAAGGTTGATATTTTTTTTTGTCATAGGAGTTAACGAACAGGCGGGTTAGCTGATGTTAAGTGATCACTGTTGTCAATAGACACTTGCAACGCCAGGGGAATCGCAAGTGCGTTGCCAGTTTGGCAGAGGGTAGAAGCAAGAGGAAGGGGGAAGAGAGGAGGGGAGAGGGGAGAAGAGATGGGCCTCCGTCGCTCTCACTGACCGAACGAAACGCAAAAATGCAATCACTGTTACTTCACTTCAGTTTTCTGTGGGTTCGGTGGTACTACCTCGAGCAAGCCGACCCATTCATACTGAAACTAGTAACAGTTTCAACGTAGCTCTACCACCTACACCTACTGATAGGAGAGAGTGGTAAAGGAAATGTTGTGCTGATCCTACTTAGGTGAGATAATTGTAAGAAGTTGATGATACAGTAATGTGTACAACTTATGCATTAGAATAGCACATGGGCTACAATTCATAATGGTGTGTTTTAAATTGATCCAAGCTAATGATAAGTATCAAGTAATTTGAAAAAAAAAAAAAAAATCGAATAGCTATACCACAGTTATAATGTGAGAAACAGTACGGAAACTATCTATAAACGCACGAAAACGAGGTTTTAAACGGTGTTCCAGGACAGCACCGCGAAAACCGCTTAGGGGTCTCGTAGATGTGCATATTTGTGTAAGTGTGTCGGTACGAGCGTTTATAGGTAATTTCCAAACTGCCTATATATGTATGCTGTGGCTATACCAATGTGCTTTACATAAGGCGCTAGTTAAAGTTTCAAAAAAAATAATATATGGGTAGTCATTTCTAGTCCAATATAAACGCAGACGAAGTAATGGGTAGTTGCTATGAGCGCAAGGGATGTTGTATTCTTTTGTTTGTTAGAACGATAACCTCTGGAAGCGTATGGAAGATTTATTTTTGCATTTAATAGTCCATTTATTGAGAAACCTTGTAAGCTGTTCAATATGACGCTTAAGAGGGCAATAATTACAATATAAAATGCAGGATAGAAAGTAGGTTAAGAGCGATTGAAGTAACAGTGCGGGCGGTCATTATATACGGCGTATCGGGGATCAAAGACGGGCAATTAAACTGTAGTAAACCGCGGTTCACACCTAGTTAATTTACGAAACGAAGTATGAAATGATCTACCATTTTTAGGGTAATATGACTTTTGTGAAATACAGGATATAGTGACTTGGCTTGACTGCTTGTATTTCATTAGTTTTTCATTCTTTTCTCTACGGACTCTTGGTCCGATCCTTTTTTAATTTCGTTGCTTAGTATTGGAAAACCGTCTTAAATGTAGTGCAGCGTAAATACAGTGATCAAATCTACAATATTATCATCTAATCTAATCTATCTATCTATCAAATACCTTCAAACGAGCAATTTTGGTATATTTTTATAATGTTATATATTTAGGATCTCGGAAACGACGTCAGCTATTTCCGTGAAACTTAGTATGAAGGTGGTTTCGGGGACGAGGAATCAATCTAGCTATATTTCGTTCATAGAAAACTTTTTATCTGAGTTTTCAGTTAATTTATTTATTTATTTCTTTATTTTAGGGTCGTCAACATGACACAATACACTAGTAAATATATAAAAAGTAGGATTCTTATGATTCATTATAAATGTAGTCATATTTATAGACAATCACGGCATGCTCGAACACTTAATGAAATATTCATAAATATTAAACTATTTTACATATTTAAAGATTTAACATAATAATACAAAAACAAAGAAATTGAAACAGAAAAAGTAATAAAATACTGCAATTAATTGATTCTCTTAAATCATACTTTAAAACATTAGGAATATAACAAATTAACAGAAAGAGAGAGAGTGGAAAAAATAAAAAGAAATACTGAACCAATTAAAGCTGTATTTTGTGAATAGACTGATATGCTTCTATCGCGGTTTTAAAATGATTTCGTTTAGTAGAGAAAATGTCGCAAGTTTTATGAAATGAGGTATATGACCTAGGTATTCTGTTGACTGGAGAGTAAAAGCCTAAATTAGTACGTGAATGAGAAGTGTAAAATGGGACATATTTATTAGATCTTGGAAGCTTAACCGGAATATTATATTTGAAGTGATTAGTAATTTGTGGACAATCAATTTTGTCATGAAAAATATCAAATAAAAACATAAGTTTTAATATTACTATTCTATTACTTAAGGAGGATAGTTTGAAGTTATTAAGTCGGTCATTATATTTTGTAATCTTATTGACTACATTGCTATTGTAACAGAGATGCCATAAAAATCTTTTCTGTACTCGTTCTATGTTTTTTATATGAATATCATAGTGTGGATTCCACATTAGACTGCAATATTCTAAATTAGGTCTTACTAATGATTTATATAGATGTATTTTAGTGCGGCAACTCTTAAAATTCTTACAATTCCTCAAAACAAATCCTAAAATTTTAAAAGATTTATTAATAATGTTATTTATGTGTTTATCAAATTTCAGTTTCTTATCAAAGACTATACCTAGATCTGTTATATAATCAACTTCATGCAAAATATTTTCTTCTATCCTATAAACACACTGAGAGTTGGAGTTATCTCTAGTAAATCTTATATAATAACATTTATTAATATTAAGTTTCATTTTATTTGTATAGCACCATTGTACTACACGGTTCAAGTCTTCTTGAAGTAAAATCGTATCTTCTGGCGTATACATTGATTTAGCTATTTTAAGATCATCAGCATAAAGATAGAAATCAGAGTATTTAAAACAAGATGTAATATCATTTATAAATATATTAAATAGGTTGGGACCCAGATGAGAACCCTGAGGGACTCCTGAATAGATGGGGAATAGAGAAGATGAAGATCCACGTGCTACCACCATAGATTTACGGCCTTTTAAATATGATTAAAACCAATTTAGTAAATTTCCAGTAATACCCATAGAGGATAATTTTAATAACAGTATTTCATGACGAACCGAATCGAATGCTTTGGAGAAATCTGTGTATATAACATCCACAGGGATGCGGTTATCTACAGAGTTAACTAGACTGTGATGATAGAGAAACAGATTCGTCAAAGTAGATCTAGATTTCATAAATCCATGCTGATTCTCTGTAATAATTGATTTGACATGCCAGTAAATAATGGGATACAAAAGAGATTCAAACAGTTTACTAAAGACTGGTAATATTGATATTGGTCTATAATTGTCTATATAATTTGCTTTTCCAGTCTTTGGTATTGGCACAATCAAGGAATAATTCCAAATTGTTGGAAATATACCCGACTGTAAGGACTTATTGAATATAATAATACTTAATGAATAACATAAGGGCCCAGCACATTTTTTGGCGAATACAGATGGAATTTCATCAGATCCAGCACCTTTAGAGGAATCTAGGTTTTTAAAAGCTTTGTAAACTTCATCCTTATTTATTGTAAATGAACTTAAACATTTTGAATCGTGGAAAGTGATAAGATTATTTGGTGTACTATTACAACCAGGTTTTGAATAAACCGATGAAAAATGTTGAGCGAATAATGAACATATTTCAGATCCATTTGATGCTACATGATTATTAAGATACATGGGATTAGGATACGAGCTAGAGTTTTTACGATTATTTTTAATAAAAGATCAGAACAATTTTGGATTAAGCTTGAGAGATTTTTCAAGTAATTCAATATAATTTTTGTAATAAACCTTAGTATATTTTTCACATCTTTCTTTTAACACATCGTAACTGATGGAATCTAAGGGGTTTTGGTTTTTTGTTTTTATTGTAGCACGGCAAAGTGACTGCACTATGCCTGATGGTAAGCATAGTACAATCCAAAAATAATAGCGACCACCGATTGACACACTGTCCATCGCCGGTCGCCACTATCATGCCGGCCTATAAAAAGCTGGATATGCACAGGTTGATCCCGAAACGCGACCCGTAGAAGCGAATCACTATTACGGACTTTTTCGTCATATACATGGTGGTTGCGACCCAGTCGGGCTGTAAAACCCTACCACCCCGCTTGCGCTATTGCCTCGTTCGTTATTCAGCAGGGTGCACCACGAGCAGGTGAGGTTGGCTTGGGTGTCTCAAGTCTTATGATGTTATTCGACACCCCTTACACCCCTCGACACCCCTTACACCCCTTTTTTATTTTAATTCTATATTTATGTTTTTCCCCTCAACATTCTTTTTAAAGTGTTTGTGTACCAACTAGGATATTTATTATTTTTTGGAATTCTTTTAGGGACAAAATCGTAAATAACTTTACGGATAATCTTGTAAAATGTAGTCACCATGGAATCCACATTATCAAAATCTGTAAACTCAATATCCCAGTTTATATCACTAAGCTTCTTAATAATACTGTCATAGTCTGCTTTGAAGTACTGAAATCGCGCTACATTATTAGGTTTTATATAATCTAAATCTAGATTAGAAATTTTGAATAATAATGAAAAAATATAGCTAGAATATAAAGGTAAATTTCGCCGCCACTGTCAAAACAAAAATAGCTCATATGGAAATCGGCTACTATGAAAATTCATCTAACCCCAGTTCGAATCCGAGTGACAGAAAAAGAAAACAAAAATGTTATCATTATAATTATAAGAGAGATATCTTTTGTGGTGAAAAATGCTAATTTTGTGATGCAAACCTATTAGTTTATTTTAATCTAAAAATGGTTTATAAAGAACCGAGCTAGACTCAGTCGTCCAGCTCTTTTTTATTTAACAGACAAATCACGGTTCGACAACGAATGTCGATAGACGTTCCATGAGTTTTAGGCTATTTTATCGTATGTAAGGCTTGCAAGAGAAGAGTCATTTCCATGATTATAACTAGATATAGTTCTTTGCATATTTTTTTTTATTGAAGCACGACAAAGTGACTGCACTATGCCTAATCGTAAGCATAGTACAATCCAAAAACAGTGGCGACCACCGAGAGACAGATTATCCATCGTCGGTCGCCGCTGTCATGCCGGCCATAATGACGAAAGTCACCCGTATAGTAGTCACATATTTCGTTTTTCAAAATACTTTTTCTGAGAGTTATTGTGTTAAAAAAGAAACTTTCAATGCCATTTATACTATAAAGATTGGATGACGTAGACATATATATCCAAAATTTATGTACAATTAAATAATTACAATCTGCTAAAATGATTATATATGCAATATTAAATGTGTTTATCTATCTAAATATCTATCTCTACCTATATCTATATCAGGAAATAGATAATTTCTCGCTTTTTTACGGTTAAACCAATAGGATCAAAATCTTATTTTAAAAGGGGTAGCCATGGACCTGAAAAAGGACATAAGCTATTGTTCGTCCTTAATAAGATGCAAATAAAGTTACGAGAATAAGCTAGTTTAGAATGTGCTTTAATGCAGATTTGGTCTTTTACTCGGTTAGTAGTACACTTTGTTTTTTTTTTATTAATACTTATGATACTCCCTGTTCTGGATGAATCTCCATTTCTGTTCGCCTGACATGTAAAAAAAAAATCATGTACAGGACGTAACAAACAAACTTGCTCTCGTATTTATAATATTAATCAGGATAACAAACGTGTATGTGTAATAATATTAAGCAATATAACGCTCAGATTAAAACTCAACGTATAAGCAAAATTGTGGCTACAAATTTATTCTGGAGGCTGACGTGTTTATTCTAACTAAACTACACATTTATTCGCTTTGTTGAATGTTGTAAAAACCTTTTGTACTTACGCTATATACCACCCACGTTAAATTGCTTAGTAACACTCACGAGGGCTATTTTAGTACGGGGTCCTTTCGAGTGACGTAAAATCGAGAACTTATTGTTACAAGGCTTTGTTATATAACAGATTGATGGTAATACTAGCCTATGTTCGGCAGTTTCTTTCGCGTTTATGTCCATTTTACCTATCTTCCGGGAATAGTACATTTTCCTGTACGAAAGGTACCCTATTTCCTTTACCTCTGACAACGTATTCTTAAAATTTAATAACGACTGACTGAGTAGTTAAGGAGTGAAAGCGTAACAAACAAACAAACTCACATTCATATATATGTATTAGGATGACAGAGCTATTACCAAAAGTAAAACATTCTTGTATTTTTGTAGTTGAGAGTGTTCACGCAACTAAATTATATTGATTTACATAGTGTAAAGGGTTCATAAACCGTTGTTTTACTCACTTGTCTTTAATTGTTCTATAGCGAATTTACTTTGTGTAGTCCGATGAAGTGTAAAAGCCTTGCAAACCAATAGCGTAGTCAGTTCGAAAAAAAAAGATAACTTCGCATTTGACCTTAGAAATGCCGGTCATACTTTTTTTATATCATACGAGGCAAACGAATAGATGGTTCAACTGATCTGACTGTTAGATGATCACCGTCGTCCATTGACACTAGCAACACCAAAGGAGTCGCAAGTGTGTTGCCGGCCTGTGCTTTGGGAGAGGGCAAAGAGAGGGTTGAGATGGGAGGGGAGGGAGGAGGATAGAGCGGAGAGTAAATAGGAGAGAGGGGAGTGGAGCGGAGAGAAAGTGGGCATCACTGACATGTCGAAGTCATCGTTTACGCGAGCCCATTTTCCCATACCAAATATCATTATTTAATGCTTAACGCGGTTAACGAAGACGCAGATTCCACGCAGACGAAGTCGTAAGCAGAAGTTAGTACATAATATATTCGAAAGGTTGTGTTAACCAATTACCCTTCACCTATATGAAATTTAGCTTATTCACTGTACTTAACTAGGTGGAAATTATCGCCTTTTATAGTGTACACGAAGAAAAATTCGGAAAATTTGATCGTCACTTGTCAAAACAACGTTCGGAGTAAATGACACAATATGGTTATTAAATCGTAACTTTATATGGAAACGGTGGTAAAGCTTGTAAACATTGGATACCGAGACGTGTAAAGGTACTAATTTATTGATAAGCGGTAGCGTTTTAATAAAAATTCAGTTACGTCTGTAATCTTTTTATATTAATCATTTGCATGTAGTCATCTTTTTGTATAGATAAATTAGCCGTCACGGTGGACGTTCTCCCACCCTGATATTAAAAAAAAGCTATGACAAGTTGAATATCAAAATCTCCCTTCTGAGTCACTGTATCTACTGCTGAAAGCCGCATGAAAATGTGTTCAGTAGTTTCTGAGTTTATCGAGAACTAGCAGACAGACAGACGTGGCGGAAGATTTTGTTTTATTCTTATTATAGAGGTCTGTTCTTATGCGCGCATCACGCGAAAATTATTCGATAGATTTTGATTCATGACATGGTAGTCAGCGTGACCTATCGTATTACGCTTGCGGGTCTTGCCTCAGACTAACGTCGCGTAGTATAACACCAGTGGAGCCTCAAGTGCGTTGTCAGCCTTTATTACGATGGTGGGAGGGAGGGGGTGAGAACAATGCAAACGAGAAAGTGGTACTATCCCGGGCGAGCCAACCCATTCATCCTGAAGCCAGTAATAGCTTCAGCGTGGCTCTACCACGCACAAAACCAATAATAATAGAAATAATCTATTGTTCAATAAGTTTTACATATATTATTTACAAAATTAAAATGTTACTGACTGCGCCAATTTAAGATTATGTTGACGTCTGTACTAGTCTTAAGACTTGAGAATAAGTTTCACTTCTACCGCATGTGTACTGAGACTCGGATGTTTTTATAAACACTACAAGTTCAGTGACGTGTGTTTTCTTAGCGTGGAGCAATCGATAAGTGCTATAATTTTCTTCTCTGTTCATAAATTGAATTGTTATGATAATGTATAACGCAGACTCTTTTTTTTATCGAAGCACGACACAGTCACTGCACTATGCCTGATGTTAAGCATAGTAAAATCCCAAAACATCGGCAACCACCGAGAGACAGATTATCCATCGCCGGTCGCCGCTGTCATGCCGGCCATAATGAGGAAAGTCACCCGTTACTGGATATGCACAGGCTGATTCCGAAACGCGACGCGCAGAAGCGAGTCACTATGACGGGCTTTTTCGCCATGTACATGGTGGTTGCGACCCAGTCGGGCTAAGTATCAGTAATTTTTTCAACAATAACTAGTGGGCCCGGCGGACGTTGACCCGCTCTGATGATAAAAAAAAAACTTGACAAATTATATACCTATACTTTCCTCATGAGTTACTTTATCGACTTGTGAAAACCATATGAAAATGGGTTCAGTAGTGTTTGACGGCGAACAGACGGACAGACAGTCCTGGCAGAGGACTTTGTTCTATAATAGTATGTATTTAGTACAAAGTTCATATAGGCTAAAATCTTTCATTACACCAGGCTAATGTCTTTATAACTTGGTGATATCATTTTAAAAGAAAGCAAATCTACGGAAACACTGATAAGAATAAGAAAGAGCTGATAAGAAAGAGGGCTGATTTCGAGTTGAAGCGAATAACATTGAGAAGATAGCTTCGGTTTAGACGTAGCGCCTGCTGAAAATTTCTTATTTAGTTAAACTTCATTGCTTTTTTATTTAAATACTTTTATACACATATAAGTATATATTATTAAATTATGCTCGCAACTTCGTCCACGCGATTTTTTTTATTTCATAGGAGGCACCCGAACAGATGGGTCATCTGATGTTAAGTGATCACCGTCTACCATAGACACTACATAGGGGAGTAGCAAGTGTGTTGCCAGCCTGTGTTTGGGGGAGAAGGGGGAAGAGGAGGGGAGGTGGGCCTTCGATGCTCTCACTGACCATACGAAATGCAACAATGCAAGCATTGTTACTTCACGTCAGTTTTCTGTGAGAGGGTGGTACTACCCCAGACGAGCCGACCCAGTCATACTGAAAGCAGTAATAGTTTTGGACTAACTAATACGCAGCGATAGCTCTCAAAGGAAAAAGAAAACGATTTTGAAACATTTTTCATTAGTGCCATACCATGGTGGTGTAAAATACCGACATAATCTAAATATTAAAAATTGTAACAAACTGCTCGTCCCATGTTTCAGACTTAGCAAAACCAGTAATATTTTTTTAGGTAATACTGTTAGGTTTTGTAATTAAATTCCAGAGCATGTTACCGATTTGCCGGACTGAGTGTTTAAGTACCACGTCAAGCGGGTTTTGTTGTCAAAATGCCATTATAGAGTGGATCGATATGTGAACAATGGTGATGTCTGGAATCGACCTCTCTAGGCATCTACTAAAAACGATTGTATGATATATTGGAAATACACATGTTAAAAAGGTGTACCCGATCGAGTTTATTGCCGGAACCGATGGTCGTTTTGACGTTCATAAGTGCTTTTATTAAACCTAAACTGAATAAAGTATTTTTATTTTGATTTGATTTTATTTTTAGTGATCGGCATTCAATAAACAATGTTTCCATTTATAATGACAGAAAGAATTTTTCTATAATTTGTTTAAATCATCGAAATATATTTCCAGACAACAGACAAATAAATCAAATACTTTCACGCAATTTCTAACCTTTATTAGCGTTTCAATCTATACATATCTTAAGAAAGTAAATCTAACGTTCCTTTATTTTTTAGATTTTTGTAAAAAAAATTGTTCCAGGTATCGCGGAATAAGTAATAAAATAAATTTTATTCATTCTTAGAAATATCTATGTGACTGTTTCTTTGCACACGCATCACTGCTAAAGTACTGCTTTCATGATAAAACCTTTCCAAGAAAATCATAAAGCATCATCGAGCGTATTGGAGCATATCGTTTCACCCTATCAAAAGTTGTAATAACCTTAATGACGAGGCGATTTAAGTATGAGAGAAAAGTAGATAAGTGAATGGACTTAATATATTCAGATGATTTTATTTGTTGTACTGCTTTACTACATTAGTAAAGCACGTATTCGCAGGTACAGCTAGTATAAAATACAATTGCAATATGAATTACTTTTTGAAATTATTTGAACTCAAATATATCAATGATATATTTTATTTCATTCTACTTTCTTATCATTAAGCAAAAATATATATTGCTTTGTAATCGTCAACGTACCTACAATGACGAATAAGGAGTGGCGGCCATATTTGTGCTGCGCTAATTGAAGCTCGCAGCTACCGAGCAAACATTCGGCGACAAAATAACAACCTGTATAACGTGTCGTGCCTCCTCTGGACATGTTCCCACACCTCACCCTGTAATTTTAGTAATTGAAGGTTAATAAATGGATTTGTGATTATGTACAGAATTGACTAGTATAATATAGTTGATATATGAACATGAGACACCAATTTCTACATTATTTGTTTTGGCGTAACACTCAAATTATTATGGAATACAGCATCGGTACGTTATTGTGTTCGTAGTGTTAAAAGGTTAGTAGTAATAACATTCATCCATCAATTAATCCATACTGCCAATTCTGAAGTTGTCAATATAAGTAGTTCTTATATATTCTCTACCCAGTTTTCTTCTATGTCTAAGTTGATGTAAAGGTATAAGCGCCAAATTTTCTATATAATATTTCGTAAATTTTTATCTTCTTAATTTTCAAGACCCCAGAATACATGCTCCGTGATATTATTTTTCATTCATTTCACTTATGCACAATAAACAAACCATATTAAATAAAACGCCACCAATTTAACATAATATAGAGTCAAATAACACAAAATTATGAATAAAATATAAAATCCCCTACATGACAGACTGAAATCCAGCCAAAAACACCTCAAAAAGTTTATTCTACGTTAGTTTTGTTCCCAATTTTTGGTTTGTGATATATTCCGTATTATAAGAATAAAGTGTGTGTGTATATAATATTAAAATAAATACATTTTGATGAATACATACATCTGCGGTGCTACAAATATCAACATTTTTTTTTAATTCTGTGGATATGTTTGTTTGTTTATTTGTTCCGGGTAATCTCCGAAACGGCTGAACCAATTTGAACGTTTTTTTTTTTCTTAGAAATGACTACACTTTTGACCTAGCAATGTCTTAACAGCTTCAACGGACTACAAGTAATATTTGAACGGGAATTTTACGGGCAAATAACTAACTAATTAGCTGTTTTATTTTAATCTAGCGGGTTCAGCAGACAATATCCGCTATGAAAACGGCATGAAGATGCGCTTTTAATCTTATCGCGAACAGACTTATAGATATTATAGAACACGACTTTGTTGACACTATGTTGTGATGAACTGTTATCCGTGCATTCGTATGTGTGAAATTGACCAAAAATATTTTGTTCACTGTAAACATGCGCGTGTGACGTACATTGTACTGGACTCCAAGAATAAATATAATTGAAAGTCATATGTTTATATGTGATTTAAATTATAGCAAGGTATATTAATAACTTGATTATATCAACAATATGGACATATTATATCTATATAATAAAAGATTTAACACATATTATTCGATAATGTATAGCTTAATATTTCCATTACTTTCTTATATAGTGTAAGTGAGCACTGAGGGTGATACATA